>JAAEEI010039738.1:63157-85726 GCA_012654025.1 Pachypsylla venusta
GGGGGGGGGGGGAGGGTGGTCGAGTAGAACATTATAGAGATATGTAAAAGTGCTACTACAACGGGAACTATGTCCATGGGCTAGTGGTCATTACTCTGGGCTTACCCACAAGAGATTCAGGTTTAATCTTCGTTCGCTGATGGGAAGTCCATAAGTGAGAAATGTGGTGATAGTGCTGTATAAGATGTAAGAGAGCTCCACCAACACAAAGGAAACCCATCCCCCGCGGGAACTACATCATAACCCGGAAATGATTAAACATTACTTCAGGGAAGCAATGTATATTCCGTATACAGGTAGAGCTCCACCAACCCAAAGGAGACCCATACTCCGCGGGACTACATCATAACCCGGAAATGATTAAACATTACTTCAGGGAAGCAATGTATATTCCATTTACCGGTAGAGCTCCACCAGCCCAAAGGAAACCCATCCTCCGCGGTACTACATCATAACCCGGAAATGATTAAACATTACTTCAGGGAAGCAATGTATATTCCATTTACCGGTAGAGCTCCACCAGCCCAAAGGAAACCCATCCTTCGCGGTACTACATCATAACCCGGAAATGATTAAACATTACTTCGGGGAAGCAATGTATATGCTACGGTAAAAGTAGATAAATAACCCGGAAATGATTAAACATTACTTCAGGGAAGCAATGTATATGCTACGGTAAAAGTAGATAATTGGTGATTGTATACAATCGTAATTGTAGGAAATTATTCTCAAATGTTTAATCGAGAATAATTTCCTACAATTACGTAAACTGGTGTATTCAACGTGGTATGATCGTTGGCTTAGTAATTGTAAATACATGGGTGTTGTAGTGGTAAGACGCTCTGACTGGTAAACTGTAGGGCGTGAGTTCAAACTCAGCCAACCAAGGGAATTTTATCCTCATGAATTTGAGATATTTACCACATAATAATGTCACTCAAAAAACCGTCGGTGTCAAGGTACTTTTCAGTCCTAAATAAGGACTATTATACTTAAATTAATTTGAAAAAACCCTGCCTCTGCTGGAGATTAAGCCCACACAGTTATTTTTACCAGGTGAGCGCTTGTCGCTTAACCACACTATACTACCGAGACAGTTTCTGAGTGTAACTTGTAAAAAATACGTTTGCAAGCATGTGGATATATGACAAGAGTGGTTCACTTACTTTCACTTTGACTGGACATAAGAAAATGTGATTTAGGCGGGTAAGGTGGATATGAGGGTGCAGCTGGAACAACTTGTTCCTGAGCAGGTGGAATATAAACACTGTCAGGTGTACGTGATCGTCCTGTGTAGCCTGGACATGAGATGGTTTCTCCCGTACACACTGCGGGCGCTTTTGGTAAACCCCCGTAGCTTGTATGAGTGTCTGAAAGAAAAATATCAGTAAGAGGTTAAAATGTGGAGAATCTTTCTCAAATTTGGCTCGGCAGCAAGGGCGTAGCCAGCATCTGGCCTAGGGGGGGCAGCTGAGATTTTAATCAGACGTTTTGCGACAAAACGTTGAAAGAGCCATACACACCGTTTTGATTAAAATTCAAACTTTTCCAGTTTTCTTTTTTTCATTATTATTATTTTCCTACCTGGTGGATATTTTCAATTTCGAATTTATTTTTACAATTTTTTCTCAAGTATAATATATCTCCTAAGCTAAGGCTAACTTCTGAGGAGATGGTCTTTCTCTCATCTCGTTCCTAAATCTATTGAAACTACGGCCCGCGGCAGAAATGTAGGGGGTCGTCAAAAATTTAAGATATCCCGAAAACCATCTCCATCGCACTCTTCAAAATGAATCGGGGGATGTTCTTTCAAATTGTCCCGGGGGATGTTCTTTCAAATTGTCCCGGGGGATGTTTTTTCAAATTGTCCAGGGGGATGTCCTTTCAAATTGTCCAGGGAGATTTTCTTTCAAATTGTCCAGGGAGATTTTCTTTCAAATTGTCCCGTGGGATTTTCTTTCAAATTGTCCAGGGAGATTTTCTTTCAAATTGTCCAGGGGGATGTTCTTTCAAATTGTCCCGTGGGATGTCCTTTCAAATTGTCCAGGGAGATTTTCTTTCAAATTGTCCAGGGGGATGTTCTTTCAAATTGTCCCGTGAGATTTTCTTTCAAATTGTCCAGGGGGATGCTCTTTCAAATTGTCCCGTGGGATTTTCTTTCAAATTGTCCCGTGGGATTTTCTTTCAAATTGTCCAGGGGGATTTTCTTTCAAATTGTCCAGGGGGATGTTCTTGCAAATTGTGCAGGATACTTATTTTTTCCGTTGTAGACTTTCTCTTTGATGTATCCCCACTAGAAAAAGTGCATGGGAGATCAGTTCGGGGACCAGAAAGGAAATCAATTCAATTATTCGAATGTGAACATAATGTTCCTATCCCCAACCTTTCAAAAACTAAGAAGCTTGGCAGAGTGAGATAAAAAAAAATACTAATCACTTGAATGAGCCTGTACTATCGAGACACAGTTTTTCCCTCTTGCATTTTCCTATTGTTACCTTCCAACAAATCTAAGCAAAAAAAAAAAATTAAATGTGTGTTTCTTTGCGTTGTTGGGTCACAATTTTTGTGGGCATCATAGCATTTCAAAGCATTTTTAACAAACATTCCAATATCTCTAAGCCATAAGCTATAATTTACCATTGCCTTTTTAATGCTACAACTTATCGCTATTACCATAGCTACTCAATAGTCCACAGGATGCTGAGTTACCCCCAACAGAACCAGACCAAGTAGAAAATTCGAAAAAAAAAAAAAATCAAATTTTCGGTCCGACCAGGTTTCGAACCTGGTATCTCCCTATTGCAAGCCGAATGAGATGCACATTATGTCACGAAGACGTTGGGCAAGAAACGTCACTCGACAGTCCTATCTACTGACGAGTTGACACTAAAATCTTACGTGATGTTAACAACTGAGCAAGCAATGCGCTGTTGTGATGCACCAAGTTTGGATCGTTTGCTGCATTGAGAAGATGTTGAGTGTTGATTAGGTTGCATCCACTGCGGGTTCTGTTCCTTTGTTTCATAGCGGGTTGCTGGAATGAAAACCAAATCGATCACTCGCACACATAGATCAGGATGGCGGCCAATGTATTTCGTGTTTCACCAAAAAGGGGTGAACATCCAAAGATTATTCATTACCACCAAAAAGGTTTGGTGGTAATGAATAATCTTTGGATCTCCTATTTCCTAAGCATACCTTTGGTGGTAATGAATAATCTTTGGATCTTTTATTTCCTAAGCTTACCTTTGGTGGTAATGAATAATCTTTGGATCTCCTATTTCCTAAGCATACCTTTGGTGGTAATGAATAATCTTTGGATCTTTTATTTCCTAAGCTGACCTTTGGTGGTAATGAATAATCTTTGGATCTCCTATTCCCTAAGCATACCTTTGGTGGTAATAAATAATCTTTGGATCTCCTATTTCCTAAGCATACCTTTGGCGGTAATGCATAATCTTTGGATCTCTTATTTCCTAAGCTTACCTTTGGTGGTAATGAATAATCTTTGAATCTCCTATTTCCTAAGCATACCTTTGGTGGTAATGAATAATCTTTGGATCTCCTATTTCCTAAGCTTACCTTTGATGGTAATGAATAATCTTTGGATCTCCTATTTCCTAAGCATACCTTTGGTGGTAATGAATAATCTTCGGATTTCCTAAGCTCACCTTTGGTGGTAATGAATAATCTTCGGATTTCCTATTTCCTAAGCACACCTTTGGTGGTAATGAATAATCTTCGGATTTCCTATTTCCTAAGCTCACATTTGGTGGTAATGAATAATCTTTGGATCTCCTATTTCCTAAGCTCACATTTGGTGGTAATGAATAATCTTTGGATCTCCTATTTCCTAAGCTCACCTTTGGTGGTAATGAATAATCTTCGGATTTCCTATTTCCTAAGCTCACCTTTGGTGGTAATGAATAATCTTCGGACCTCCTATTTCCTAAGCTCACCTTTGGTGGTAATGAATAATCTTCGGACCTCCTATTTCCTGGTGAAGTGGGACTTAACTCATTTGCACTACTATTATTTCTATTTGGTTGACTTTGATAGTTTGAAGATGTACTGGCGGGGATTTTGAAATCTAAAGCTTGCTGATAGTTTGAGTTGGGGTAATATGTTGATGATGGCGGTGGAGGTGGTGCTCCTCCAGACGAATAAGATCCAGATTGCTGAAGGTTTCTTGTTTGTTGTAAGTTAAAAGGTTGGGTAGATGTTTGAATGGTGTTGTTGGGGTGTTGATAAGATTGTTGTTGATTGTTGACAGGTGAGGGTGAATATTGTTGCTGTTGAGAAGGAAAGGTGTTGCTATTGTAACTGAAATCAGAATCGGAATTGATCGGTTAGAGTATACTGTTTTATTTCTCAACTAGCTGTTTCGCCCGCGCTTCGCTATGATTCTTATATTGCTATTTTTGTTTTTCAAGGACAATGGAAATTGGGGGGGGGGGTAGTGTGGGTTTGTGTCCACCCTGTATGTTGCAACCTTTAAAAAACAAGATTTAAACGTTTCGCCGGGCGCCTTAGAGGCTCGGCCATTCTAAATTTTTAGTATTTTCTAAATTTTATTTAACCCGTTCCCGGTTTCAATATCGTAACTCACGAATGACTAACCCTAATACCTTTGCCGAAAATATCCTAAAATAAGGACTAAAGGGCCACCTAAAACTTTCTCGCTTTCAGTTGATATGTTATCGCGACAAATTTTCAGATATCGGACCGCGGCTGTCCGATTTTGGTGAAAAAATTATAAATTTGGCCGTAACTCAAAAACGGGTTGACATATTTTAGTTCTGATAATTTTCCTGGGGTCGTAAATCATGAATTTGGGGGGGGGGGGAATTCCCATCATTTTTTCGCTATCTGCTACCTTTTGACTCGCGGTATTGTAACGACAACCCCTCATACATAGGTACACACAAATTTCTGATTTATATTTAGAAGATTTGAGGAAGAAAAACGGGAGAAATATAGCCATCGAGGCGAGGTTTGCGTAACGGTCCTAAGCCCGTGTAAATGCAGATGATTTGGTGTTATAGGAACGGCATCCAGCCTTTCAAACCAATGATGAGAGATCATCAGCAAAAAGTGAGTTTCTACGCAGTTTCTATGGATACTGTGAGAAACAAGCTAGGGTTAGCGTGCCAGAAAAGAGTTACAGCCAAAGAGAGTAAATACCGATGACAAATTTGTGGCATGGTAAAAAAAGGAATTACAAAAGACATCTTGTCAGCAAAGAAAACGACACCAAATAGAATTGAACATAGAATCTAAAATGTTTGATAATGGAGTAAAATCTGAAATACGCGCACCGACTATTAAAATTGTAGAACATAAAGTCAAGTGTTTTGTATCATTTTCATTTCTTGTATTTGATAGTTCTTTTCAGCCAGTAAAATTATAACCCCATTTTCACATTAACAGAGTGTTTTTTTTTTTTTTTTTAAATTTGGTTTAACGTCTCTTTAACATCTACTGGTCATTCAAGACGAGGGTTTTACCTAAATGTAAAACCCCCGTCTTGAAAAGAGTCCTAAAGGTTTTCTTTCTTTGAAGAAGAAGTGAAATGAAAAATAAAACTCTACCTTGCCAACGATCATACCACGTTGAATACACCAGTTCCGTCAGATCACTAAAGTTAAGCAACGTCGGTACTTGGATGGGTGACCGCTTGGGAACACCACGTATCGTTGGCTCTTTTTTCCGGTCCATCCCAGGCTGGGTGAGGTCAATGTGGGTAGCTGGTTTGCAAGTTTCCAGCGAATGGAGGGTAAAACCCCGTCTTGAATGACCAATAGATGTTAAAGGGACGTTGAGCCAAATTGGGGAGTCCCCCCCAAAAAAAATGAGGCGGGGGGTTCTCGTGACAATTCCAAATCTGGGGCGTAATTAGACCCTCTACTAAATTTGTCTCTGGCTCTTACCATTCTCTTTTTAGACAGGATTAATGAAAACCGCTTTAAAGCGGTAAAAACCGCCAGCAGTATATTTGATTGAACCCAAAAGTTTCGGAGCTAACTGAGACCCCAAATATGACCTACATACAAAATTTCAAATCTCTAGCTCTTACCATTCTTCTTTTAGACAGCAATACTGAAAACCGCTAAAAACGGCAAAAATCGCCATGGGTGTATACCAAATTTCATCATAATCGATCAACGCTAAGTGGCAAAAGTGCCCATCACGGCGTATGGCAGACAAACGGATTTTTTTGGATTCTACGTACCTTGAAACGTATAATATCAAATTTTGTGGGGGGGGGGGGTATTTTTTTTCTCCGTGACGATTCCAAAGGTTCATTTTTGAAAATAATAAACCAAAAAAAAACTCTGCCAATGTGACACATGGGTTTATAATTTTACTGGCCGAAAAGAAATTACCTTGTCCGAGTATCATGATTATATTGTGAATAAGATTTGTCATAATTGGAATTATAAGCTTGCTGATTGGTCGTCATTGACTTATTGTAATTTGCATATATTGATGACTGACTTGTCATTGGTTTAACATAATTGTACTGTACAATTTGACTGGACGATTGTTTGCCTTCAGCATAATATTGAGGTACTATATGTGTTGCAGAGTGACCAACATAGGACGTTTCTGAACATTTCATTGGATCATTGTAAACGTATGTAGATGATTTTGATTCCATATTAGAGCTCGGTGCATAACTAAATACGCTGCCTTTTTCTTGACCTGAAACATTATTCATAATATACAGGGTGTAAACAGTAGAGGATACACGAGGGGATAGTCCCCCCCCCTGTAATCATCCTCTTAGGGAAAGGAAGTCCCGTGACCCCGTTCCAGGTCTCCTTGTGTTTTTCAAAGACCCAATCTTCTATAGCTGCCTTGGCCAAGAAAGAATAAAAATTAGACGTTGCAAGGGGTTTCTCCTATGCGTCAAATCAAAACTTGGCTCAGAGTCTATGGCACGTTAAATATACCAGTTCCCGTTAGATCACTGAAGTTAAGCAACGTCCAGCGAGGTTGTTCCATGTGGATGTCCACGTGGGTTCGTGTATTCGTGATGCTGGCTATTTTTCAGCCCGGCCCATTTCTGAACGTGCAATATGTACCTGTTTTAATAAAGATCAACTACATAATCTATAACACCTATATGATACCTTGATTCCGGGCATATTTTTCTTTTTCAAAAATGGGTCAGTTGCACTCATTTTTTTTATTGGCTATATCGACAGTGTTTGTTAAAAGATGCACATAGGTAGCGATTTTTTGTTTCATATAAAAAATCGGAAAATTAAAACTTCAAATTTTGCTCCGTCATCTGTCTTGGTATTTTTTTGTTTACATATTTGGTACCATTTTTTTTTTTGTTCATATGAATTTTTCAAAAAGAAGTCTCAAATTTTTACATTTTGTTTTGACGTCACATCATGAGCCATTCAAATGATACTTTAGGCTCCTTTTAATCAGTGTTGTATGTTGCAGTGACTTTTTGAATCTTCTGTGCGCAGATATAGATTTCTCGTGAAATTTTACACTAAGTCAATTTTTAATTCTTTTTTAATTTTTATGCAACTGACCCCTCATAAGAATTTTAATCAATAACAATGATCACGCAAAACGCTAGTTTTGAAACGCCAAGTAAAACGAAACCAGCGTGCTATATAGCATACTAGCATCCCCCCGATCGCGGCTTCGCCCGCGCATATTTTAAATGAAATCACATTTTTATATATAATTATGTATGATGCTATCTCTCTTGTTTCAATGTATTTCTTATGGGGATTGTTTACTTTTCGCGATTTCTACCCCTTAAAATTGAAGGTCCCTGCCAAATTTCAAGTCTGTAGCATTAATAGTTTGGGCTCTACTTTGATCAGTCACTCAGGACATTGCCTTTTATATATAAAGATGGATGATGTTTCAATCTTGACAATGGCAATGCTCATTCTTTTATCTCCTTATTCACTAGTTTTAGTGAATTACGATATACAAAGATCTGGGTTGTCCTCTGTGGATAGGAGAACTTAAAAAGAATACTTCTAAGGCCGGTCGTAAAAGGCAACTAAAGAAAGAGTCGGTAACGATATCTTTATCATTACCCATGCAGAAATCAAAGGAGAAGCTACTGCATTATCCGTAAGGATTCTCAAATTTCAACAATTCATGGCGAGTTGTTGCAAACCAGCTTCATGATCGCTAACCTATGATGATCACTGATTTTAAAGGCCCATTTATACTGCCCGAGCAAAATGAAGTCAATAGCAAAATAATTCGATTTTTAATAATTCTTTTTCGATTTTAAAGTGCCAACTTTGGGTGGCCCTAGCTACCTTGGGATCCATTTCCGTATGGGGGTTTATTAAGCAAAGTGGCCTTTATTTGAGCTCTACTGTACATAGTTTCTTTTTTTGCATAACCTTTTGGAACACCCTATATAGCATATAAGAAAATGGATTGCGTTTCAATCTTGACGATAGCAATGCTCATTCTTTTATCTCCTTATTCACTAGCTTTAGTGAATTAGGAGATACAAAGATATCGTTTGTCGAAAAGATATCGAATAGGAGGACTTAAAAAGAATACTTCCAAGGCACCCAAGTACTTGCCGGTCGTAAAAGGCGACTAAAGGAAGGGTCAGAAATGGTATCTTTTTTTCATTAACCATGCAAAAAGCAAGGAGAAGCTACTGCATTATCCGTAAGGATTCTCAAATTTCAACAATTCATGGCGAGTTGTTGCAAACCAGCTCCATGGTCGCTAACTTATGATGATCACTGATTCTAAAGGCCCATTTATACTGCCCGAGCATTCGTCGCGAACAGAAGTAACGAACGAGCATTCGTTCGAGACTGAGGCAGTGTAAACAGTGGAGTCGCCGCGAGCTGATCATGTTCGAAGCGAATGCTCGTTCGTGCTCGAACCTGATCTCGAGTAACTGATCATCAGAAATGCTCGAGCAGTGTGAACAGAGTGCTCGTTCGTGTTCGTGCTCGTCGAAAACTGGCGAGGAACGATCACGAATGCTCGATGTTCGTGTATGTTCAGGCAGTGTAAATGGGCCTGTGTATCCAGCAGGTATTTTTCGGTGCTTACCTTGTAAGTTGTATCCTACACTGGACGAGCCAGGCTTGGCTTCTGACTTAATGTGCGGCGATGATGAAGACTGTAATGATAGCAAGGACGAAGTCTCTTCTAAATTTCTATAAATATTATTGGGCTGGTTTTCTGATAACCGTTCTTGTTTTGAACTTATCGATGGTGAATTGGATGATGTGTTTGACGCGTTGGGTTGTACGGACGGGGATGATTTACTCACTGATTGTGCTTGAGAGAGGGACGTGTATTCTTCAGGTACTGTGGGAAGTTTAGAACAAAGCAAGTCTGAAATCAAAACAACAAATGAAAAATTTAGGACAGAGCAAGTCTGAAATCAAAACAACAAATGGAAAGTTTAAGTGGAAAGTTTAGGACAGAGCAAGTCTGAAATCAAAACAACAAATTTACGTTTTGATTGTAAGAAATATCAATGTATTTAATAGTTGTGACCTCGTCTGGAACCGTGATGTTCCAGAGGATACACACAAAATTGTCCGTATTATACACATCGTACGGGTCGCAGAGATAATTTTCTGAAGCTATTGATATACACACAAAATTGTCCGTATTATACACATCGTACGGGTAGCAGAGATAATTTTCTGAAGCTATTGATATAAAGTACACACAAAATTGTCCGTATTATACACATCGTACGGGTCGCAGAGATAATTTTCTAAAGCTATTGATATAAAGTACACACAAAATTGTCCGTATTATACACATCGTACGGGTCGCAGAGATAATTTTCTGAAGCTATTGATATAAAGTACACACAAAATTGTCCCTATTATACACATCGTACGGGTCGCAGAGATAATTTTCTGAAGCTATTGATATAAAGTACACATAAAATTGTCCCTATTATACACATCGTACGGATTGGATCGCAGATTTTTTGGGTACACGCACACTTGGGTCCATACTGTCTACTGCAGTGATTTTTATACCTGACATATTGTATTTTGTATCAAAAGGACAATAGAGATACAAATTGAAATCAGTTTGTTTTAGCGTAACGTCCGGCCAGAATGACCGATAGATTTTAAAGAGACGTTTAGCAAAAAAAAAAAAAAAACGTACCATGAAACGGCTCAAAACTGTCCATCAAATCATCCAAATTAGGTTGAAGTTGTACAAGACTTGGTTGAATAAAGTCGGCCAAACTTGCGACACGACCTAAAACAAAAAACATATGATCCATCAGCAACTACCAAAGGCGAGCTTTTTTCCATCCTTGATCACATCAAACTCCACCCGCAAATGTTTGTACAATTGATTTTTTTGTTTGCTTCTTTTCGTTTAGGACTTTACAAATAATAAGAAGGTCACACAAGACAATANCCCCGGTCCTTCGTGGCAAGATTTCTTGGTAACATCTAACTCTGACGAACCAAAAATGAAGTCCTTTAGGAACCCTTTAAGCCAATTATCTGTATATACCTTTAAGATCCATACGAAGCAAAAGCGGAGCCCCTGATAAACCCATTCAGGGGATTAAAATTCAGGGGAGGGTCACGCAAAACGATAAAATTATTCCCCCACCCCAGACTCCTTCGTGGCAAGATTTGTTGGTAACATCTAACTCTGACGGACACAAAATGAAGTCCTTTAGGAACCCTTTAAGCCAATTATCTGTATATACCTTTAAGATCCATAAGAAGCAAAAGCAAAGCCCCTGATGGACCCAAATTAAAATTGAGGGGACCTTGAGCATGTATAATTTTTAATGTCCCTAAGAAACATCCAGAGGGCAGTAGTAGTAACTTAAATACTTAATAATAAGAAACATCTAAGGAGTACCTTATAAACCAAAGCCTTTGGGGTTCAAAATGTTATTTGTAAAATAAGGATTTCACATCCCCACCCCCAATATCAAAAACCCCAGGGGATCTCAAAGATAATATTTCCAGGGGGGGGGGGCAGNAGACATTATTTATTTTAACAAAGACCAATGAGTTTTATTATATGTTCGTAAGACATTATTTATTTTAACAAAGACCAATGAGTTTTATTATATGTTCGTAAGACATTATTTATTTTAACAAAGACCAATGAGTTTTATTATATGTTCGTAAGACATTATTTATTTTAACAAAGACCAATGAGTTTTATTATATGTTCGTAAGACATTATTTATTTTAACAAAGACCAATGAGTTTTATTATATGTTCGTAAGACATTATTTATTTTAACAAAGACCAATGAGTTTTATTATATGTTCGTAAGACATTATTTATTTTAACAAAGACCAATGAGTTTTATTATATGTTCGTAAGACATTATTTATTTTAACAAAGACCAATGAGTTTTATTATATGTTCGTAAGACATTATTTATTTTAACAAAGACCAATGAGTTTTATTATATGTTCGTAAGACATTATTTATTTTAACAAAGACCAATGAGTTTTATTATATGTTCGTAAGACATTATTTATTTTAACAAAGACCAATGAGTTTTATTATATGTTCGTAAGACATTATTTATTTTAACAAAGACCAATGAGTTTTATTATATGTTCGTAAGACATTATTTATTTTAACAAAGACCAATGAGTTTTATTATATGTTCGTAAGACATTATTTATTTTAACAAAGACCAATGAGTTTTATTATATGTTCGTAAGACATTATTTATTTTAACAAAGACCAATGAGTTTTATTATATGTTCGTAAGACATTATTTATTTTAACAAAGACCAATGAGTTTTATTATATGTTCGTAAGACATTATTTATTTTAACAAGGAAAATTTGACATTACCTGTCATATAGAACTGCCACTAAAAGTTACGACAACCTTTGAATCAGCTGCACAAATATTGATTAGGTGTCGATTTGTTTTTGGTTTTCTTTTAATTTCAAACAAATGACGTATACCTCATGAGAGACGTAAGATAATGATGGATCAAATAGGAAATTAACTGTCGGATTGTTTTAAATTTAAACATACTCCTAAAGAGATTTAAATAATTAGGAAAATAAAAAATATTGAAGAAAAAGTGAAAAATGAAATCACAAAACAAAGATATAAAATTGTTTATTATCTATCAAAAATAGAAAGAAAAAAAAATAGTGAGAAAATTATAGAGAAAAAAAAAATGCATGCTAAAAAAAAAAACATAAATGAAAAAAAATATATAAAATTATTTCTGCATAACATCAAAAATATAGAAAACTAGCTGTTCCCGTGCTTCGCTACGGTTACAAAATTCAACAACAATTTCGAGATCGCGGAATTAAATCTCCTCAATTTTAGATTTTTGGTGGAACCAACCCCCAGAATAAACACGGCTCCTATTTAGAAAATTAAATATTTTACTCAAAGATATTTACTTTCTGCACTGCGGAACACCTTCGTATAAAATTTCAGCTTTCTCGCTCATCCCAAAGTGATATTTCTTAACTATGAGTTTTTGGTGGAACCGACCCCCAGAGTGAGCACCGCTCATGGTTAGAAAATTCAATATTTTATTCAAGGATATGACTTTTTGTACTTCGAAAAACCTTTGTATCAAATTTCAGCTTTCTTGCTCATCCCGAAGTGGTACTTCTCAATTCCGATTTTTTGATGGTGAAAACCGTCCAAAAATCGGGGAAAAACCGGAAATTTTCAAATTTTATATTTTTTTGGGGTGAACATAAAATTTCATTTCTCCCTNCAACAGTATTTTGAACAAGCAATAATCCCACAACAATTCAAGAGCTTAAAAACAACATTATCGAGCAGATTTGAACCATTGACAACAGTATTTTCAACAACGTGATTCAGAATTTTGGTAAAAGATTGGGAGCCTGCCAAGCCAGTAGGGGTGGCCACTTGGCCGACATAATTTTTCATTATTAACCGGAACCTATTTGTATTAAATTAAAATAAAAATATATTTAATATTTAAAAAAAAAGTCTTTTTTTAAATATTAAATTTGAACACCCTTTAGAATAGAAAATAGTAATTGAAAGTTTTGTTACATAACCAATAAGAAAACAAGAATATGTCAAGATGAATTTGAGATTAACAAATAGGTATGCACTGGAAATAAGTTCAGATTTGAATACCTATAATGCTAGAGTTTAAAACTACGACGGTTCCGTGGATAAACAAGGAAAAAAATCAAAACAGAATGAGGAAAAAACGATAGATATAGCTAAATAGGTGTGTTCAGCAAAAAAACGAAAAGGATAATAGAAAACCTTTTATAATTCAAGAAAAAGAAGATTCAAAAGAAAATAAGAAGAAGAAAAATATGGCAGGATAAATTTAGAAAAAAACAATAAATAGAAATTAATAAATAGTATTTATGTTACAGACAGACGGATGAGAATAAGTTGATTGATAACTATAATGATACAATATAACAAATGGGACGAAAGACGATAAACAAACAAAAAATCCAAAGAAATTAAGAAATATAAACAAAAATATAATGATTTATATGACACATTTCGGATAATAGATAGAAAATAATAAATAGTATGTATCCTACAGACAGACGGATGAGAATAAGTTGATTGATAACTATAATGATACAATATAACAAATGGGACGAACGACGATAAACAAACAAAAAATCCAAAGAAATTAAGAAATATAAACAAAAAGATAATGCTTTAAAGTACAAATTTCGGATAATAGATAGAAAATAATAAATAGTATGTATCTTACAGACAGATGGATGAGAATAAGTTGATTGGTAACTATAATGATACAATATAACAAATGTGACGAAAGACGATAAACAAACAAAAAATCCAAAGAAATTAAGAAATATAAACAAAAAGATAATGATTTATATGACACATTTCGGATAATAGATAGAAAATAATAAATAGTATGTATCTTACGGACAGACGGATGAGAATAAGTTGATTGATAACTATAATGACACAATATAACAAATGGGACGAACGACGATAAACAAACAACAAATCCAAAGAAATTAAGAAATATAAACAAAAAGGTAATGATTTATATGACACATTTCGGATAATAGATAGAAAATAATAAATAGTATGTATCTTACAGACAGACGGATGAGAATAGGTTGATTGATAACTATAATGACACAATATAACAAATGGGACGAAAGACGATAAACAAACAAAAAAATCCAAAGAAATTAAGAAATATAAACAAAAAGATAATGATTTATATGACACATTTCGGATAATAGATAGAAAATAAAAAAATAGTTACAGACAGACGCATTAAAAACACAAGTTCGGATTAATAATAATGCCACAATAAAATAAATTACGTTCTGTTGAAAGAAAATTCCAATCTCCAATGTTACTTATTTTGTTAGCACTTTTGTATATTGAATAGATAAGAAGAGAGAATTAGTTGATAATAATTATATTGATAGAGGGGTATGTCAGGCAATATATAAAATTAATAAACTCAGTGTCGGAGCGTATGCTAGCTAAAAACACACACAGGAACCAAAATGTACAAAGCTAAGAGGAGAGAATTAGTTGATAATAATTATATTGATAGAGGGTATGTCAGGCAATATATAAAACTAGCAGGATACGCCCGCTTCGCTTGGCGCCATATAGGCATGGACGTTTATAGTTTCACCGCCTTTTTTCGCGATAAAAAGTAGCCTATGTCCTTTCCTAAAGTTTAGTCTATCTCCATACCAAATTTCATCAAAATCGGTTCAGTAGTTTAAGCGTGAAAGCGTAATATACATACATACAGACAGACAGAGTTACTTTCGCATTTATATATTAGTATGGATTAAAGAACTCAGTGTCGGAGCGTATGCTAGCTAAAAACACACAGGAACCAAAATATACAGGGTACGGCAATTAGTTCTCCCAATTTTCAAAAAATAGTGGGAGGGGAAGTAATAGTGGTAGGAGCGTGGGGTTCGTGATATTCAACAAGAAATGACATCTAGTTTTAAGGTTTCGCAACGGTTTGATCGAACGAGCATCGTTCGTTCGTTGTAAAGGTGTTTTTTAATCCATTATGGTCACTCAGAGGGCGTTCCGCACAAGGTAATGTTTGCGTTCCACAGATCCAGTTCCTGATTGAAAAACAATTTTGAGTTTGTTTCACAACTTTAGGACCACATCGTCAGTTTAGGCTGTATGGGGCTACGGCCTATGTTCCCCGGTCACGTGATCTTCTTACGGCATGACATTTCGTGAGTCAACCGATCGCCGGATTTGAGTCCCACTGACTTCTTCCAGTGGGGTTACCCCAAGGCTGAGGGTTTAAACATCGCCCTGGGACCTTGGAGTGTTAAAGGAGGTAATTCTGGAAGAAATCATCCAAATTGATGCGGGTATGCTGACCAGAGTCATGGAAAACTTCCGCGAAAGACTCAAAATGTGAATAACTCGCTCAGGCCGTCATTTGGACGACATTATTTACAAAACATAGATGAAAAAAATCTAGAATACACAAGCTTTCAGAATACAAAATAATTTTTCAAATATCTCATTTCGTTTTTATTTATCAGCTCTTTCAAATGTGGAAGAACTAATTGCCGCACCCTGCACACAGCTAGACTGACAAATTTCAAAACGAATTTTGACTAGAGATCTATAAAAGTTCTGGACTCTGTCTAAGTAAAATGTAAAACTTCTTTGTATTATTATGTGACAATTTTTGTGAGCATCATAGCATTACAAGATATTCTCAATAGTAAATACATTATAACTTAAATTTAAACCATTTACTTAGAATGGTACCATAGCTACTCAATTGTCCTCAGGCGACTGAGTTACTCCCAAACACAAACAGATCAAGTAGAAAATTTGAAAAAAAAAACTTTATCAAATTTTTGACCCATCCAGGAATCGAACCCGATACCTCCTTGGTGCAAGCCGAGCGTGTCAAACAATCTGGACGTGGCGTAACTTGTGTGTGTGTGTGTGTATCCGTACGGATTGTTTAGCAAGAACAGGGTGTCTACCAAATCGTCGAAGTGGAATTCCCTAACTTTTCCAGGTTTTTCAGTCTAGTTTTCCAGTGTACTTTTTCAAGATATTGTCTCCCCCATCTGACTTCAAAAAACACAATATTGGATCCCAGGGACCCACTCAGGAAAATTATTTCTTAAATATGTCAAACCGTTTACGAGTTATGCCCAGATAGCATGAAATGTGAACATAATTTTGTCAAAGACAGAAATATGGTTGAAAAAAAATGAACATTTTAAATTGAATCTGCTAGTTTAGATATGAAATTAATAGACTCATTATCAGAGCAACAGGTAGCAAAAAACATACACGTACCAAAACCTTTGGTGATAGATAAGACGACACTAAAATTGTTTGACTAAAACTATAGACTATAAATTTCAATAAAATATTGGGCCGGAAAAAAAGAGCCCACATAACTTCAGTCATCTGACGGGAACTGGTGTATTCAACGAGGTATGATCGTTGGCTAATAGAATTATTTGAGTTGCTATGCCTTCTGAAAATAATTTAGTTTTCTACCTAAATTCTTAAAACTATTTCAGTTTGAAAAAAGAATAGTCAGAAGATTTGGCGCTCGAGCGACTTGTTTTAACACAGTGCTTAATGTTTTTAGAAGGGTAACTTCAAAATATTATATTATGTTCTTGGTTGGTAGGGTTTGAACTTTGGGCAATTGATTTTTAATATTTAATTCATCCTCTACTATTACTAAATATATGAATTATATGATGATATATTTTTTTTTTTTNCCCAGCCTGGGTTGGGCCGGAAAAATAGCGAGCATCACGAGGGCGCGAACCCACGTGTACACCCACATGGCACAACCTCGCTGGACGATGCTTAACTTCAGGGATGATATGATTCATGATTTAATTGATGATATGATTCAATGCCAGATCTCAGTAGCAAGATTTGGAGTAACCCAGTTGCAGTAGGTTGCTTCATAGTCTAACTAAACAAGAGGAAGTTGTCCTCTCCCAGGAACGAAAAATAGTTCATATTTGGTCGGGAAAAATTACCGACTGGACTTGGTGCGTAGAACCACTGTGAAGCCCCTTAATGTTTGGTTGACAGGTCTTTCATAAACTACATCCTTATCACAAGGATGTGACAAAGGCTACACCACTGAAGTATAATTAATGTCTCATATAAACTACATCCTTATCACAAGGACGTGACAAAGGCTACACCACTGAAGTCTAATTAATTGTTAATTTTATCTGTCTGATAAAGGCTGGAAAGTTCCAGTTAGGATAGACTTTAGACGAAAGTGTTCACGGAATCAAACGTAACCATAAAATCAAACTGGGGTTATTATTTTACAAAATGGGGTTATTATTTTTTCCACTACAGAAACTGTTAAATATGACAAAATTTAAAATTAATCGCTGCCGTTAAGAGGCAAAACAAGGATTTATTAAATTTTTAGATTTTTCAGAAATTGAAAAAAAACTTCAAACTTTGAGTAAAAATTCAATTTAAAATTAGTCGCCGTTAAGAGGCAAAAGTGTCATTTGCGGCAAGGATTTATTAAATTTTTAGATTTTTCAGAAATTGAAAAAAAAACTTCATACTTTGAGTAAAAATTAAATTTAAAATTAGTCGCCGTTAAGGGGCAAAAGTGTCACTTACGGCAAGGACTTATTAATTTTTTGGACTTCAAACTTTATGTCATTTTTTTTTTGGTCCCTTTAACATCTATTGGTCACTCGAGACGGGCGGATTTTTTTTTCTCTTTAACATCTATTGGTAACTCGAGGCGGGCGGATTTTTTTTTTCTCTCTCTCTCTCTCTCTCTCTCTCTCTAACATCTATTGGTAACTCGAGACGAGCTGATTTTTTTTTCTTTTTCTTTAACATCTATTGGTAACTCGAGACGGGCGGATTTTTTTTTCCAAGACGGGCGGATTTTTTTCTTCTTTTTCTTGGTCAATTTATTACTGTGAAATGTGGATTTTGTGGTTTATCAGAAATCACAGGTGTACTGTGGAAATGCTTATGCCATTTCCAGAATTCAGCAACTGTGATTATGCTCTGCTCTGTAATCACACTGATGTATCTCCGGATTCTAGACATCACCGGTCTACTGAGAAAATGCTTATGGCTTATGCTAGCTAAAGAATTTACCAATTCTCTTCTTTGCTGCTGATATCTGGGGATTTTGACAACCTTCGCTCAATGTCTTAAGATTTTACATGGTCGATCTCTTAAGATTCATTAAAGAAAATAATAAACAAAATTTCAAAAGGAAAACATCTATAATTTTAGTTACCTACATAAACTAAGCTGATGACATACTTTCAACAAAATAATAGTGGCATCATCGTGTCCGATGGTAGCCAGATGTATGAGAGTGCAGCTGTAAACTAGTGGATCAAAATGATCAGGTGTTCACGTTAGTGTTGTACTCATTTATAGAAAAAAATATTTTAATCAAATTTTAAAAAATAATTTTCAAAAAACAAAATATTGGNCCCCCGGGTGGGGCCAGGGCTACCAAAATTTTGAAAATTGAAAAGCCCTTAACACCAGCCATAACATATCAAAATTTTACGTTTCTATAACAACAAACCACTAAAAAGATAAAAATCACTTTAAAAAGATTGGGCCCCTGCCCCCCCGGGGGGGACAGGGCCCCCAAAAACTATACAGTAAATTTCCTAAATATATATGCCAAATTTCATCAAAATTGTGGCTTGTATCGCGTAACAAACATACATACATACATACACATATACAAGTGCATTTCGGGATGTATACCGGGGTCAAAAGTGGAGTTCACTGTCGTTCCCAATAATTTGTTGTTTAGTACATGAGTTTTTAATTGGCATCATACATCTAATATTAAAGGCTAATAATTGACAGGGCCGCTGGAACCATGTCAATTACTGCAAACATATTACAGAGTTGCTTTCTATATTATTTTACACCATTATCTCAGGTGGACTCGGTCCGTGAGGATGTCACCCTCAAGTATCTCCTTACAATCTAAAATATGAACTAATTATTCCTCATGGAACATCATAAAGATATTAAGCGTTCGGGAATTCTTTTCAAAATAATTGACAAATATTACCTTTCTTGTTTTTAAACAAATACAATGATGTCTGATGTTCATGGTCAGAACAAGAATATGTATCAAAGTCAGCACCAAAAAACATTAAATTCAGATCAACTTTTTTCATTTTAAATAACACGAATCGACTCCATTTTATATATACAAATGTCGGTTCACATAGAAAGTAGAACACTATATATATATATTATTTAAATAAAAACTATCAAAATTAAATGTGAATGAGAAAGGAGAGATTTTAATGGGAATTAAAGGAGAACAAGGATAGTACAGGGTGGGCCATTTAGAGTGGACACATTTGTTTTTTTAATAAAATGAGAAAAAATGGGATTTTTTAATAGCGAATTGTATTTTATTGTAGAAAAGGCTTGGGAAATTTGTTCTATCAATGGTGGAAGATGATATCACGTAGGTGCCGTCCACGGGAGCGTTGGTACAGAGAGCTCTTTTTTCAGCATTTTCCTTAATGTTTCGGGCTGAATAGCCACTATTTCTTGACGAATGTTGTGTTTTAGGGCGTCCAATGTTCGGGATCAATTAGCAAAGGCTTTAGACTTAAAGTATCCCCAGAGAAAAAAAAAATCAGGGACCGTTAAATCGCCGGCTAATCATAATCACCATTTTTTGATATCAGGCGACCAGGGAATAAATCTTGCAGAAGAGCGATTGTGTCTCGAGCTGTGTGAGAAGTGACCCCATCTTGTTGGAACCAGAAGTTCTCCATGAAAAATTCCATAGCTCGATAGCGCTCTCCATTGACAGTTAATCAAATAATGGTGATTATGATTATCCGGCGCGATCGCCCAATTTAACGGTCCCTGATTTTTTTTCTCTGGGGATACCTTAAGTGTAAAGTCTTAGACCCCGAACATTGAACGCCCTGAAACACAACAGTCGTCAAGAAATAGTGGCTAGTCAGCCCGAAACATTAAGGAAAATGCTGAAAAAAGAGCTCTCTGTACCAACGCTCCCGTGGACGGCACCTACGTGATATCATCTTCCACCATTGATAGAACAAATTTCCCAAGCCTTTTCTACAATAAAATACAATTCGCTATTAAAAAATCCCATTTTTTCTCATTTTATTAAAAAAACAAATGTGTCCACTCTAAATGGCCCACCCTGTACTATCCTTGTTCTCCTTTAATTCCCATTAAAANTTTTTAAAAAAAAAAAATTAATAATATTTGAAAAAATCTTCAACGGAAAGAAGAAGAAGAAGCAACTACAAGAAATCATCATCTGTGTCAACTTCAAACTTAAATTTTGAGTGAGGTCTACTGGTAAAGTAACATAAGATCGCGTACGAGTACGCAACATATTGGACCATTTTATGTCTTTACAAATTAAACAAATACAAAACAAAAAGGTCTACAGTTCATTGAGCCACTATCTCTCTATCTTCATAGTCGTTGACATTGAGTGAGGTCTACAGTTCACTGAACCACTTTTTTGCTATCACCCATCCATTGTTTGTCCCTACTCGGTGTAGCTTAACATTAAAGGGATGGGGCCTAGACAAAAATCCTCCCAACATTCTCACTTTGAGTTGATAAGTCGTTTCGAGAAAAACGTGAACTTTTTTGCTGTCACCCATCCAATGTTTGTCACTACTCAGTGTAGCTTAACATTAGAGGGTCGGGACTTAAGACAAAAATATTCCCAACTTTCTGGCTTTGAGTTAATAGGTCATCGCCACAATTTCGAGAAAAAATGTCATTTAGGTAGAAAAACGTGAACTTTTTTGCTGTCACCCATCCACTGTTTGTCCCTACTCGGTGTAGCTTAACATTGGAGGGATGGGACCTAGACAAAAATCTTCCCAGGAATGCACCCATGAACTATGCCAAATTTCCCAACTTTCTCGCTTTGAGTTGATATGTTATCGCGACAAATTTCGAGAAAGAATGTCATTTAAGTCGAAAAACGTGAACTTTTTTGCTGTCACCCATCCATTATTTGTCCCTACACGGTGTAGCTTAACATTAGAGTTGCAAAATATGTCCTAAATGAATGAGTAGGATGTCACCTAAAACTCTCGCTTTGATTTGATAGAGAAAAAATGTCATTTAGGTCGAAAAAGTGAACTTTTTTGCTGTCACCCATCCATTTTTTGTCCACACTCGGTGTAGCTTAACATTAGAGGGATGGTACCTAGACAAAAATCTTCCCAGGAATGCACCCATCAACTGTGCTAAATTCATTACAATCGGATAAGTGGTTTCAGAATGCATGCAGTTTTGTGAGTGAAAAAAATCCCCGCCGTTACAGCATGGGTGAAAAAAAAATCTCCCGCGTCACAGAAAAATAAAAATTCACTCTCATCATTTTTTCCATAACGCGCCTAAAGAAGTAACTTCAAAAATCTGGTGTGAACATCACACGACTTTCCTTATCAATAAAAAAAGAAGAAAGTATTGTAATGGGGTGAAATTTTCGATGTCGAGTTTTCAATGCCAAAACACGTTTTAATCACCATAATAATGATACCTCAGCTCAAGGCTGATTTGGGATTAAGAAAAAAAAACTTTCGTAGGTATGTTTTGAAATTTCTGATTTTCTCAATAAAAGGTTTATTTATTCAGGCCCGGCTCTACCATATAGGCGAACTAGGCAACCGCCTAGGGCGGCAAAATTTAGGGGGCGGCAAAATCAAAACAGAATTTTATTTACAGCGGGATATGAAAAAAAATGTATACATATATAGACGTGCATTTTTGTGTATATGATTGATAATTCATAACAAGAATTATCAATCATAAAAACCAATAGTAAAACCAGGGGTATGACACTCCGGCTAAATCTGGCATTGCTTAAAGGCTACAACCCACACATATACACTTGAAATTTTTTTATTTAAAATTGTGTAGATTTAACAAAAAGGTTTTAGTGTCCATTATTTCTGTTGTAAATATATATGACTCTGAATTGTTCAATATTGACCAGAGGAGAAAATTCATGGCCAGATTTTGATTGAAATTTGTGCAAAAATCATGAATTTCACGACTAGGAGGGATAACTATTCAGTATTATCATTAAAAATATGAATAGGAGTACTTTTACTATTTATATTAATTAAATTAAAATAGTGTTTTTGGTGTTTTTTTTTGTTTGTTTTTTTTCAATATATTTTTTTAAATATTTTCACTTTGCTTAGAAATTTCGCGAACTAAAAAACTTGAAGAGAAATTGTTGACAGTAAATAGCTTATAGATTGGTAAATCTAATCCGTGTGATAAGAAGCTTCTATTTACAATCAAATGAATGATTCCTCAATACTCTTATTATCAACAGAGTAAAATTTCTATTTAATCAATCGTTTACTAGCCAACGATCATACCACGTTGAATACACCAGTTCCCGTCAGATCACTGAAGTTAAGCAACGTCCGGGCGTGGTCAGTACTTGGATGGGTGACCGCTTGGGAACACCACGTATCGTTGGCTTTTTCCGGCCCAACCCAGGCTGGGTGAGGTCAAT
>JAAEEI010039738.1:86415-115824 GCA_012654025.1 Pachypsylla venusta
CTCCCCTCGGTGGCTACATTTCCTAACACCAAACCTTCTGTATTTACACGGGCTTAGGACCGTCACCTAATGAAACTGGTTTCCTCTCATCGGTGGCTACATTTTTTTCCAAATGACACCAATCCCCCCCCCCCGAATTAAGTTCATAACACCGCCCTTGATAATTATCTTGGCGCAAGAAGATAATAATTGTCAACTTGTAGATAGTCACATGTGCTCGCATTGTGACTAACATGTTTTGATTGTGTGATCCAGCTGGATAATTGAAAATGTCAAGTGCCCTTTTTTTACTTTCTTCATCCAAAAAATAAATGAAAGTATTGTAATGGGCTGAAAATTTCAATGTCGAGTTTGAGAGCGTCCGGCACAAAAACAACACGATTTTGAAAGCCCGCGGCACAAATCTCGAGTTTTAGTCTCATTGGTTAGTGTGTATCAGATATATCAAAAATAAAAAGGCGATGAAAACACGATTTTGAAAGCCCGCGGCACAAATCTCGAGTTTTAGTCATTGGTTAGTGTGTATCAGATATATCAAAAATAAAAAGGCGATGACAACACGATTTTGAAAGCCCGTGGCACAAATCTCGAGTTTTAGTCATTGGTTAGTGTGTATCAGATATATCAAAAATAAAAAGGCGATGACAACACGATTTTGAAAGCCCGCGGCACAAATCTCGAGTTTTAGTCATTGGTTAGTGTGTATCAGATATATCAAAAATAAAAAGGCGATGACAACACGATTTTGAAAGCCCGCGGCACAAATCTCGAGTTTTAGTCATTGGTTAGTGTGTATCAGATATATCAAAAATAAAAAGGCGATGACAACACGATTTTGAAAGCCCGCGGCACAAATCTCGAGTTTTAGTCATTGGTTAGTGTGTATCAGATATATCAAAAATAAAAAGGCGATGACAACACGATTTTGAAAGCCCGCGGCACAAATCTCGAGTTTTAGTCATTGGTTAGTGTGTATCAGATATATCAAAAATAAAAAGGCGATGACAACACGATTTTGAAAGCCCGCGGCACAAATCTCGAGTTTTAGTCATTGGTTAGTGTGTATCAGATATATCAAAAATAAAAAGGCGATGACAACACGATTTTGAAAGCCCGCGGCACAAATCTCGAGTTTTAGTCATTGGTTAGTGTGTATCAGATATATCAAAAATAAAAAGGCGATGACAACACGATTTTGAAAGCCCGCGGCACAAATCTCGAGTTTTAGTCATTGGTTAGTGTGTATCAGATATATCAAAAATAAAAAGGCGATGACAACACGATTTTGAAAGCCCGCGGCACAAATCTCGAGTTTTAGTCATTGGTTAGTGTGTATCAGATATATCAAAAATAAAAAGGCGATGACAACACGATTTTGAAAGCCCGCGGCACAAATCTCGAGTTTTAGTCATTGGTTAGTGTGTATCAGATATATCAAAAATAAAAAGGCGATGACAACACGATTNTAGAAGACGACAAATGTTACACCGTTCTTGAGACATTTTTTTTTCTCTCTCTCTCTCTCTCTCTCTCTCTCTCTCACACACACACACACACACACACACACGCCAATGACTGAAACTCGAGATTTGTGCTCTCAGCACCTCAAAACGTGTTTTTACATTGAAAACTCGACATCGAAAATTTCAGCCCATTTACAATACTTTCTTCTTCTGTTTATAGATAAGGAAAGTCGTGTGATGTTCACGAGACAATTTTTAAATGTGCGCTGTGCTCTCTAACAAAGTAGTCATTCAAGATTAGGGATGTAAGTTATGAATCATTTGACTGATTAGATCGCTAATGAGTCACTCAGTAAAATGATCTAATCATTTTTATGGCCCACTCAATGACTCATAATCAAATGGATCTAAATCTAGCTCATACAATCACATTCAATTGAATGACAAAATAACAAATAAGAAATAACTTTGAAGTTTTTTTTTTTTTTTTTTTTTTTTTTTTTTTTTTTTTNGACTTTTTTTTTTTTTTTTTTTTTTTTTTTTTTAATTTGGCTTAACGTCTCTTTAACATATCTATTGATCATTCAAGACGAGGGTTTCACCCTCTATTCGCTGGAAACTTGCAAACCAGCTACCCACATTGACTTCACCCAGTCTAGGTTGGGCCGGAAAAATAGCGAGCATCACGAGGGCGCGAACCCACGTGTACACTCACATGGCACAAACTCGCTGGACGATGCTTAACTTCAGGGATCTATCAGGAACTGGTGTATTCAACGTACCATAGACACTGGCTAGCCTTGAAGTAGCCAATAGGATCATTCCATAATCAACACACGAAGAGACCACACATACCTGTCTCTTTCTATTTCACTTGCCTACAGCTGCTCTCTCTATAAGGAATAGCCTTGAAGTAGTCAATAGGATCATTTCATAATCAACACACGAAGAGACCATACATACCTGTCTCTTTCTATTTCACTTGCCTACAGATGCTCTCTCTCGAAGGAATAACCTTGAAGTAGCCAATAGGATCATTCCATAATCAACAAAGAGACCACACATACCTGTCTCTTTCTATTTCACTTGCCTACTGCAGCTGCTCACTCTCACTCTGTTCTCTGTAGTAAAATGAATATTTTTCCATTTCAAGCGTATTGTGATTGTGATTCATTCATATTGTGATTCATGAGTCAATGACTCAGCAAAGTGATTTGGCTCATTTGAGTTAATCAATCACTCATGACACACTCTATTCAAAATTGACTAGATCAAAAAAAAGCATCGTAATCAGTTTGTACTCGAAATATCATTAGTTCGATTACTGGTCACAAATTGGTGATATTTTTTGGTTTAAATTTTTGGAATCGACTTTCCTTTTCTTTTCTTTTTTATCGAAGTCTAGTTCTAACTCCACGGTTTTTCTTTTATTTTGATAAAACTTGATATGGACAGTCATTGCCCATTGGACAAATTCATTGCAGCCTTTAAAATACATAAATTTTCCCGGTTTATATGTTTCGTTCTGACCGAGGGGAGCGTACCAGCCTCATTAGGTGACGGTCCTAAGTCCGTGTAAAGACAGAAGGTTTGGTGTTAGGTAGCGCATACAGCCTTTAAAAAAATCTTCGTCAAACCAATGATGTGAGATCATCAGCAAAAAGCTAGTTTCTACACAGTTTCTATGGATACTGTGAGAAACAAACTAGGGTTACCGTGCCAGGAAAGAGTTACAGCTTAAGAGAGTAGGCACCGAACAAAAGGTTGTGGCATGGTAGAATTGAGGAGAGCTGGGTCGATCCCAAATAGAATTGGGAAATGGTGAAGTTAAATTAAATAAGAAGAAGATATGTTTCGTTCTAAGTGGTTAGTAATTTCTCAATTTTATTTTTCCCAATACCAGTTGCGAGCTCGCAACTCTGAAATGGATCATCATTTACTTTCTCAATTTTATTTTTCCCTATATTAGTTTCGAGCTCGCAACTCTGGAAAGGCTGATCATTACTTTCCCAATTTTATTTTTCCCAATAACAGTTTCGAGCTTGCAACTCTGGAATAGCTGATCATTACTTTCTCAATTTTATTTTTCCCAATACCAGTTTCGAGCTCGCAACTATGGACGGCTGATCATTACTTTCTCAATTTCATTTTTCCCAATACCAGTTTCGAACTCGCGACTCTGGAACGGCTGATCATTACTTTCTCAATTTTATTTTTCCCAATACCAGTTTCGAGTTCGCAACTCTGGAACGGCTGATCATTAATTTCTCAATTTTATTTTTCCCAATACCAGTTTCGAGCTCCTAACTCTGGAATGGCAGCTCATTATTTTGAAACTCTGGCCTAAATTCAACGGCCACCTCAAACTTTTTCTCTTTGATTTGATATGTTGTCACGAAAAAAATTTGAATATCGGACCGTGACTTGCCGACTTTGGTTAATAAATTAGAAATTTTGTCCGTAAGTCGAAAACTTTTTGAATGTTTTGCTATCTGCTACCGTTTGGGCTGATTGGAACAGAAAAATCAAAAATTCAAATCCTGAAGAGTCAGGATTCAAATCCTGACTTTTCAACAGTGCTATTTGAAGAGACAACCTAGGAGTTGTCTGTTCAAATAGCACTATCACATATACAGATACAAAAAAAAAAAAAAAAAACACAGATTCTGTTCTAAAGATATCAGAAATTAATATAAAAGTATTTTAGATTAATGAAACATGAAGTAGTTGAGACACGAGTGGAGCATGCACGAAAACTGTGAGCAACTCTTCAGAGCAAACAATTTAATAATTGGAAAGTGGCATTTGTTGACAAGTGGATCAGTATCATATCGTTATGTGACGTCATAGGTTCGATGGCAGCCAGGTGCATTTGTTAACAAGTGGATCAGTATCATATCGTTATGTGACGTCATAGGTTCGATGGCAGCCAGATGCATTTGTTGACAAGTGGATCGATTGTCACCATCAGTATCATATCGTTATGTGACGTCATCGGTTCGATGGCAGTCAAATGCATTTGTTGACAAGTGGTTTGATTGTCACCATCATATTGTTATGTGACATCATAGGATCGATGGCAGTCAGATGCATTTGTTGACAAGTGGATCGATTGTCACCATCAGTATCATATCGTTATGTGACGTCATAGGTTCGATGGCAGTCAGATGCATTTGTTGACAAGTGGTTTGATTGTCACCATCATATTGTTATGTGACGTCATAGGATCGATGGCAGTCAGATGCATTTGTTGACAAGTGTTTCCATTGTCACCATCAGTATCATATCGTTATGTGACATCATAGGTTCGATGGCAGTCAGATGCATTTGTTGACAGGTGGTTCGATTGTCACCATCAGTATCATATCGTTATGTGACATCATAGGTTCGATGGCAGCCAGATGCATTTGTTGACAAGTGGTTCGATTGTCACCATCAGTATCATATCGTTATGTGACGTCATAGGTTCGATGGCAGTCAGATGCATTTGTTGACAAGTGGATCGATTGTCATCATCAGTATCATATCGTTATGTGACGTCATAGGTTCGATGGCAGTCAGATGCATTTGTTGACAAGTGGATCAATTGTCACCATCAGTATCATATCGTTATGTGACGTCATAGGTTCCATGGCAGTCAGATGCATTTGTTGACAGGTGGTTCGATTGTCACCATCAGTATCATGTCGTTATGTGACGTCATAGGTTCGATGGCAGTCAGATGCATTTGTTGACAAGTGGATCGATTGTCACCATCAGTATCATATCGTTATGTGACGTCATAGGTTCGATGGCAGTCAGATGCATTTGTTGACAAGTGGTTCGATAGTCACCATGAGTATCATATCGTTATGTGACGTCATAGATTCGATGGCAGTCAGATGCATTTGTTGACAAGTGGTTCGATTGTCACCATGAGTATCATATCGTTATGTGACGTCATAGGTTCGATGGCAGTCAGATGCAAGAGAATGCAGCACTATACAGGGTGATACGGAATCACGTTGGCATTATTTTATTTTATCAAATAGAAAAAAGAAAGAAAAAAATGCCCCGAAACAACGTCACTGTCGAACTTTTTTATATTATTTTTACTATTTTTTATATTATTTTTACCACTTTTCTATTATTATTTACAATTTTTTTTTCTTCAAGGAAATATTTTTTTTATTTATTTGTTTTTACAATAATTATATATAATAGAGTTACAGGATGAATAGGTAGTAGAACAGCAATTATTGTATAATCAGGGTAGCAATGAACTGGCAAAAGTTACTGCATCCCTAGGAGTTGCCCCGAGTTAGGATGCAGGGCGAAAATAATATTATATATATATATATANACTCTTTGAAGAGTCGACTCATTTCAAAAAGATGTTCGACTCGTGAGTGAGTCGAGTCGTGAGTCGACTCATGACTTGACTCGTGGATGACTAGCCCATCCCTAGTCCAAATGACGGCCTTGGCGAATGATGCACATTTGGAGTCTTTCGCGGAAGTTTTCAATGACTCTCGTCAACATACCAGCATCCATTTGGATGATTTCTTCCACAATTGCCTCCTTTAACTCTTCAAATGTCCCAGGGCGATGTTTGAAGACCTCAGCCTTGAAGAAGTCTCAGGGACTCAAATCTGGCGAGCAAGGGGCCTACGAAATGTCATGTTGTAAACAGATTACGTGACCGGGGAACATGGACCGTAGGTCCATACAGTCTAAACCTCATGATGTGGTCCTAAAGTTGTGAAAATAACTCAAAATTGTTTTTCGATCAGGAACTGGATCTGTGAAATGTAAACCATACCTTGTGCGGAACGCCCTCTGAGTGGCTATAATGGATTCACTTTTTTTAAAAAAACAGCTTGACAATGAACGTACGATGCTCGCGCGAACAAACCATTGCGACACCTAAAAACTAGATGTCATTTCTTGTTGAATATCACAAACCGCACGCTCCTCCCACTATTACTTCCCCTCCCACGATTTTTTGAAAAGTGGAAGAACTAATTGCCGCACCCTGTATATATATTATAATTATTCATTATTTACTTATGACTTTATTTTAAATATTAAAATTTTTTTTATATATATAGTGAATGAAGTATTTTTATGTGTTTAGAGCTGTCAGGATTTTTTTAAATTTTATATTTATAAGGATCCAATCAACCATATTTTTTAAAGAAATACGGAAATATCTATATACCTATTTTAAAAAAACATTTAGTTTTTAAAGGAACCTCCACACTACATAGTGAAAGTGCTCTCACAGGGATTTTAATAACACCCGTCAGTGCTTTCTCCGTGCTCAGCCAGTAATTTTTCATGTCAAATCACTGTGAAGATCACGGTACGTCGTCGGAGAGCACTTTTACTGTGTAGTGTGAATGCTCCTTCATTATCATCATAGGTTAACAGCCATGGGACCGTCGTCGGAGAGCATTGTCACTGACACTTACACTGTGTAGTGTGAATGCTCTTTCATTATCATCATAGGTTAACAGCAATGGGACCGTCGTCGGAGAGCATTGTCACTGACACTTTCACTGTGTAGTGTGAATGCTCCTTCATTATCATCATAGGTTAACAGCCATGGGACCATCGTCGGAGAGCATTGTCACTGACACATAGTGTGAATGCTCCTTCATCATCATCATAGGTTAACAGCCATGGGCCCGTCGCCGGAGAGCACTGTCACTGACACTTTCACTGTGTAGTGTGAATGCTCCTTCATTATCATCATAGGTTAACAGCCATAGGCCCGTCGTCGGAGAGCAGTGTCCCTGACACTTTCACTGCGTAGTGTGAATGCTCCTTCATCATCATCATCATAGGTTAACATCCATGGGGCTGGTTTGCTACAACTCCCCAAAAATTGTTGATACTTGAGAATCCTTACGGATAATGCATTGTTTTCTGCATGACTAAAAGAAAAGATTTCATTTCTGACCCTTCCTTTAGTCGCCTTTTACGACCAGCATGTATTTTTACGGCCGAGTGTCTTGGAATTTATCTTTCTAAGTTTCCCTATCCACAGGGCACAGGGGACTTTATACGAATTTTTAATTTAAGGATGGCAACCGATTGTAAGTAGGCGGGGTTTGTTATTTAAGAATCAAGTATATAAATATTCCGTACTCACTCATTTCCTTGCTGTCTGGGAAGCAAAACGATTGACTGGACAGAGCGGAGAAGAGAGTGTCGCTCATGAACTCCATATAGTCCTCATCGAGTAGCATGCTGGCATTTGAGTTGCTTTCATTGGAGCCAGGCTGCCACTCTAAAATATCCGCAAACTGAAATAGACAGATATTGTAGCCTTTATTATAAAACAGAGTGAAACAACAAGAAACAAGATCTAATGTTAAATGCTTAAATTTATTTTAAAAAAAACTCTGCCAATGTGACACATGGGTTTATTTTGAAGGGGGTTATTTTTTTTCTTCTCATGACGATTCCAAATATGGAGCGTAATTAGATCCTAAATTTGACATACATACCAAAATTTCAAGTCTCTGGCTCTTACCATTCTCTTTTTAGAGAGAATTAACAAAAACCGCTAAAAAGCTGTAAAAACCGGCAGCGATATAGTTGATTGCACCCAAAAGGTTCTGAGACCCCAAATATGACATACATACCAAGTTTAAAATCTCTAGCTCTTATCAATCTCTTTTTAGACAGCAATACTAAAAACCGCTAAAAAGCGGTAAAAACCAAGGGTGGTTTTTGCTTTGAAAAAAAAAAATCGATTGAAAAGTTTCGTGGTACAATTAGAGCCCAGATTGGACCTATATGGTAAATTTCATCTAACTCGGTCAAAGCTAAGTGGTAAGAGTGCCTATCACGTGGGACAAATGGATTTCTTTTTTATCGTTTTTTGGATTCTACGTACCTTGAAACATATAATATCAAATTTTGAGGCGGGGGGGTATTTTTTTCGTGACGATTCCAAAGTTTCATTATTGAAAATAATAAACCAAAAAAACGAATCACAACACTTTTCAATAATCCAGCCCGAAGGACCAATTATGTTGGGTTTCAAAGTTTATGATAAATGGAAAACGGGTTTTCGTTGGAAAAATTTAAATGCAAGATAAAGAACTCACTTTTGACGTTACTCGGTTCGAAGATTCAAGACGTCTGACCTAATTTTTCGTCAAAATCACCTGATGCTGTTGTTTGTGTGAGACAGGTTGCATATACTTTTATTTTACAAAGCGCGGCGCGAGTTGCATATACGATTTGAGACTATACAATTATAAAACTGGTTGCAGGTCCCTATTGTGTTTGATTGCAATTATTACTGCGAACTTAACTAGATCCATTGTGACCAGTAGGCGGGGCTGGAGTTAGATTCGAACCAAAATCCTCCTGGTTACGAATCCACCGCCTCAACCAACTGAGCTACTGAGACTGTTAGTATGAATTAGTAGTAAGCGTTTTCTAAAATTTTATAAAATACTAACCACCCAGAACGTCCATGCCTCTAAGGCAGGGGTTCCCAAACTTTTTGGTACCGCGCCCCCTTTTCTTGAAAAGAAAGCCCCCCACGACCCCTCCCCTTTACATTTTAAATTATGAATGGGTATGGGTACTGAATGATATCTCATTCAAAACGCTAATGTGCTGCTGAATGCTATCTCATTCAAAACGCTAATGTGTTGAATGGAATCTCATTCAAAACACTAATGTGTTGTTGAATGCTATCTCATTCAAAACGCTAATGTGTTGCTGAATGCTATCTCATTAAAATTTTCTAAACACCATGTGCAATAAAATTAACTTTTTAAAAAAAATATGTGTACCTAAATATATTTTAACTAAATAATTGGGCGGAGCGAAGCGTAGCCTTATACTTCCTACAACGAAACTACTCAACCGATTTTTACAAAAAAAATTTCTTCATATTCTGCATTAATAATTCAACTGGTCTCGTGCCCCATTGGCTTGCCTTCACGCCCTCAAGGGTTGTAGGGGCAGTTTGGGAACCTCTGCTCTAAGGTGACCTGTGAAACATATAGGCTACTGTAGTGTCAAATTGGGTGATTGTAAACTGACCAAATATTCTTTTCACGATAGATTTTTATGGTATACAATAGGTGTCAATTTAGCTACGGTGCATTGATCATAAAAAGGGTTTTATTGTAAACTCAAGGAGGTAACTGAAAACAATATATCCCGGGAGAGTCTTAAAACAATTCAAATAACAAATCATTTCTATGGAAACAGAAAAGTTCTGAGAATCTTAATAATAACTAGGTGTGTCCGTGGACAAAAACGGGCGGAGCCATCTATTTCACCTCGAATTTTCGCGCACCACATAAACATTAGCATATTCCGTTAAAAAAGTTTTTATTATTTAACAAATTTATATTAGACATCCTATTGGTAACTTTAAAAAACACTACCGTTATTTATGACGAGGATTCACTTACTTTTTCACTTCCGACTCGAGTTTCGTCTACTTCGTAGAAAATGTCTACGAAGTAGACGAAAATCGAGTAGGAAGTTAAAAAGTAAGTGAATCCTCGTCATAAATAACGGTAGTGTTTTTTAAAAAAAGTTTTTTTTGTTGAGAATACCGCACCTTTCTAGATTGCATCGTGCGGTTGAGTAGCAGGTTCTATTTAAAGCACAAAATAATCGGCCGAAAAATCGGAAACGGTTCAAGATATCGTTCGGAAAATAGATATATGCTCCCTTGGGTATATGCAGAATATGAAGAAAAAAATTTGGCAAAATTAGGTTGAGTAGTTTCGGAGGAGTAAGGTAAAAAATGTTTGCAGTTTGTAGGGAGTATAAGGCTACGCTTCGCTCCGCCCAATAAATATGTATATATTCGATATCTCTCACCGTTTTGGCTAAACAATTAGTATTTCCTAAATTTTATGTTGCCCGATCCCGGATTCAAACTTGTAACTCTGGAATGTTTTGTCAATATTTAGTAAATTTATGTCCTAAATTAAGTATTGAGAAGCCACCTAAAACTTTCGAAATTTAAAATATCGGACCATGACTCTCTGAATTTGGTAAAAAATCGGAAAATCCGCCGAAAAATCGGAAACGGTTCAAGATATCGTTCTGAAAATAGATATATGCACCCTTGGGTTTATGCATAATATAAAGAAAAAAAATTGGTAATAATCGGTTGAGTAGTTTCGGAGGAGTAGGGTAACAAAAGTTTGCAGTTTGTAGGGAGTATAAGGCTACGCTTCGCTCCGCCCAATCATTTTAAACCAATATTCGCTCCTGGTGTAACTTTTGATGGCCCTTGGCTAGAACCGTGATGGTAAACGTTCGAGGTTGTCTGGTGTGTGGCTATCGACCTCAGGTCACTTACCTCTTCCGAATCTTGCCTGTGGAAGTGAAAGAACTGTCTCCATTTTTTATATTCGGCTGTCACCGCATGTAATTTTCTCTTCCAATACTTGCCTTCCAGAACGACTGCCTGAAACATGATTTTACCTTTCAAATAATATTATGAACTTCACAATGTTTGGTTCTAAAAGGAGGGGGCGGGGCCACAGCTTACACAACAAGGTTAAGAGTATGTACAGATTTCCGGGAGAAGAAAACTCCGTCAATGTGACACACGGGTTTATTATTTACTGGCTAAAAAGAATACCGGTTTTTACAGCTAAAAAGCGGTAAAAACCGCCAAGAGTACATCTGATTGCACCCCAAATATGACATACATACCAAATTTCAAGTCTTTAGCTCTTACATTTCTCTTTTTAGACAGCATTACTAAAAACCGCTAAAAAGCTGCAAAACCCGCCAAGAATACATTTGATTGCACCCAAAAGTTTCGGCGCACAATAAGACCCCAGATGGGACCTATATACCAAATTTCATCCAAATCGTTCAACGCTACGTGGCAAAAGAGCCCATCACGGCGTACGCCGCGCCGGACAAACGGATTTTTTTTTTTATTCGATTTTTGAATTCTACGTACCTTGAAATGTAAAATATCAAATTTTAAAAGGGTGACTTTTTTCTCGTGACGATTCCAAAGGTTCATTATTGAAAATAATAAACCAAAAAAAAAACATATCCCGCACGGTTTGTCTCTTGTTTCAGTGGGAGGAGATTTAAACTGGTAAACGAATTCTACAGACTATCCTGTGGCTTCTTTCTGTAGGGATACTATTCATCTCTTGTCCAATGAAATTATTGACCCCAACGTACTTTGTAGGGTGTAGATCAAAAGAGTCAACGAGGCAAAGGTCGAAAAATGGACGGTTTTTGTTTTATACAGAGTGAAAATTTGAAAATAGCATTCGTGAACTCACAAAATTTTATGATCGAATGTGTTGATTTTGGTTTATTATTTTCAATAATGAACATTTGGAATCGTCACGAAAAAAATTTGATATAACGTATAAAAAATGGACGGTTTATACATACATTATATCAAAAATTTGATATAATGTATGTATAATATCAAGGTACGTAGAATGCAAAAATCGAATAATAAAAAAAATCCGTTTGTCCCCCGTTTCGGGGCACAATTAGAGCCCAGATGGGACCTATATACCAAATTTCATCCAAATCGGTCATCGCTAAGTGGCAAAAGTGCCACCTAAGTTCAATCAAATATACCGCTGGCGGTTTTTACCGTTTTAAAGCGGTTTTCATTAATCCCGTCTAAAAAGAGAATGGTAAGAGCCATACATTTCAAATTTCATTAGGGGGGGCAATAAGTATCATTATTTGATTACTACAAGCGTTTTGCTAAAACGCGGGTACTTTGTGTCCCCACCCTTGGCAATCCTAGGGATAATGGTGGCCTTGATTTTTGTCTCCAAGATTGCCAGGTTTAAAAAATAACCCTGTATTTTTGATTGTGGTACTGAATTTTTTATTAAAAATGAAATCAAAAAATTTCTTGTATTTTTTTTCAATTTGACCAAAAGTTTTGGAGATAATTTTTGAGTAAGAGATATCTAACGTATGAAGTACTATCCGCACGTCCATTTTGAAATATTTGAGCATAAGAGTGGTAATTTTAGTGAAACATCCAGGGTTTATGCACAAATATTTGCAAATAGCTGTGCCGTACACATGTTAAGATATTAAGATATTTCCTACTAAGAGCACGTCCAGCACAAAATTGTGTCGAAGTCAGATCGAAAAAAAGTTTTAACCAAAAAATATTGTTTCTTAATACAAAATTCAAAACCACAATCAAAAATATAAGGTTCTATTTTTTTAAAAAAAGTTGACCTTAAAATAAGCTCGAATGCGACCTTGAAGAAATTTTCAAGGTCACCATTAAATTTTGCCCTTATAAAAATAAGGGCGGTTTGCCCTAACGGTTTCCGAGATATTTGACTATGGCCTTTAAAATGATTCCTCCCGTATAGGTACTTACCTCCGGTTTGTTGTGGGTATCCGAATCCAGAGGTGAAGCGAACTGACAGACCAGAGCGTGCTTTTTGGTAACAACTGAAACAGATGGACAGATAGTTGAAAACCTCGGCTACTTCATACAGCCCTTGGGATAGATACTTCATAAAGCCCTTGGGATAGATACTTCATACAGCCCTTGGGATAGATACTTCATACAGCCCTTGGGATAGATACTTCATACAGCTCTTGGGATAGATAGATACTTCACACAGCTCTTGGGATAGATACTACATACAACACATGGGATAGATACTTCATACAGCTCTTGGAATAGATACTACATACAGCTATTGAGATAGATACTTCATACATCCCTTGGGATAGATACTTCATACAGCCCTTGGGATAGATACTACATACAGCTCTTGGAATAGATACTACATACAGCTCTTGGGATAGATACTTCATACAGCCCTTGGGATAGATACTTCATACAGCTCTTGGTATAGATGCTTCATAAAACTCTTGGTATAGATACTTCATAAAACTCTTGGGATAAATACTGCATACAGCTCTTGGTATAGATACTTCATAAAACTCTTGGTATAGATACTTCATAAAACTCTTGGGATAGATACTTCATACACAGCTCTTGGTATAGATACTTCATAAAACTCTTGGTATAGATACTTCATAAAACTCTTGGGATAGACACTTCATACAGCTCTTGGGATAGATACTTCACACAGCTCTTGGGATAGATACTTCATACAGCTCTTGGGATAGATACTTCATACAGCTCTTGGAATAGATACTTCATACAGCTCTTGGGATAGATACTTCATACAGCACTTGGGATAGATACTTCATACAGCTCTTGGGATAGATACTTCATACATCCCTTGGGATACATACTTAATACAGCCCTTGGGATAGATACTTCATACAGCCCTTGGGATAGATACTTAATACAGCTCTTGGGATAGATACTTTATACAGCTCTTGGGATAGATACTTCATACAGCCCTTGGGATAGATACTTCATACAGCTCTTGGGATAGATACTTCATACAGCCCTTGGGATACCCAACCCTTCCAGGACCACTTTCCGTGGTAAGGACTTACTTTAAAGTAAATTGACTAATTATTTTATTTCAGTTTCGCTTTAGCAACATTACAACCACTGAATACAGTCTGTACCTGTTCGTCTGTTTCGCTTCTCTGCATGACACGCAAAGCTACTTTTTGTTCGAAATGGTTTGAAATATTTCATTTAATTTTAGAACAAGTACCCAGACAGGCGTGTAAATTTGGGGGGTACCCCCCAAAAAAAATTGAAGGGGGGCAAAAAATTGAGAGGATGTTCTCGTGACGATTCCAAATCTGGGGCGTAACTAGACCCTAAATTTGATATACCTACCAAATTTGAAATATCTGGCTCTTACCATTCTCTTTTTATACTGGACTAGCTGTTTTCCCCTGCTTCGCTACGGTTACAAAATTCAACAACTCAATTTTAGATTTTTGGTGGAACCGACCCCCAGAGTGAAAACTGTTCCTATTTATATAATTCAATATTTTACTCAAAGATATTACTTTTTGCACTGCGGAACACCTTCGTATAAAATTTCAGCTTTCTCTCTCATACCGAAGTGATACTTTTTAACTATGGGTTTTTGGTGGAACCGGCCCCCAGAGTGAGCACCGCTCACTCTTAGAAAATTCAATATTTTATTCAAGGATAAGACTTTTTGTTCTTCGAAACACCTTTGTATCATGATGTATCAAATTTCAGCTTTCTCGCTCATCCCGAAGTGGTACTTCTCAATTCCGATTTTTTGGTGGTGAAAACCGTCCATAAATCGGCTAGAAACCGGAAATTTTCAAATTTTATATTTTTTATGGGGTCCCTATATACTATTTTGGGGGAGGGTTCCACCAAAAATNGTGTCGGTCTATTATGAACATGTTCCTGGAAGAATATTTTTAGATTTGCCGTGCGGATCACTTGCCGGTCACGGCACTGTCACTGCTTAGTGCGAATGCTCCTTTACGAGCAGTAAAGGAGCATTCACACTAAGCAGTGACAGTGTCGGCAAGTGATTCCCGCTCATCGTGAGATCACAGTGATGCACTGTCACGTGTCGGTCTATTATGAACATGTTCCTGGAAGAATATTTTTAGATTTGCCGTGCGGATCACTTGCCGGTCACGGCACTGTCACTGCTTAGTGCGAATGCTCCTTTACGAGCAGTAAAGGAGCATTCACACTAAGCAGTGACAGTGTCGGCAAGTGATTCCCGCTCATCGTGAGATCTCAGTGATGCACTGTCACGTGTCGGTCTATTATGAACATGTTCCTGGAAGAATATTTTTAGATTTGCCGTGCGGAACACTTGCCGGTCACGGCACTGTCACTGCTTAGTGTGAATGTTCTGTTAACAGTTAACCTAACACACACATACATCTGGTTAATCTACCATTGATCTGTCTAAATGATCTATTTCTAAACCAATAAAATGGCGGAGTCGATCTGGCGTAATGATAGAAACACCGGAGCCTGCGTCTATGACACGTTCCAATACACCAGTTCCCGTACGATCACTGAAGTGAAGCAACGTCCATCGACGTTTTATCATGTGGGTGTCCACGTGGGTTCGCACCCTAGTGATAACCTCACACGGACCAAATAAGGCTGCGTGAGGTCAATGTGGGTAACTGGTTTGCAAGTTTCCAGCGAATGGAGGGTAAAACCCCCGTCCTTCAATGACCAATTAACATCTATTCGTTTAACATATATCAAGTGACGTTAAACCAAATAAAAAAAAAAACACCCGGAAATTTCATTATAATTTCTATGTTTAGAACTGTTGTCTCATACTTCTGGAATTTCATAATTTCATTCTAATTTCTATGTTTAGAACTGTTGTCTCCTACTTCTGGATACCATCAGATACGATGATGTGGTCTAATCGTAATGACATTAATTTCCTTCTTATAGGAGAAGGAAAATAGAACTTGTAATTTGGAAACGTTCCCCAATTGAGGTAGACGACAGGAATTTAAATATTTCGAGTTTACCCCAATTTAAATATCTCGAGTTTGCCACAATTTAAATATTTCGATTTTACCCCAATTAAAATATTTCGAGTTTACCCCAATTTTAATATCTCGAGTTTGCCCCAATTTAAATATTTCGAGTTTACCCCAATTTACATAATTCGAGTTTACCCCAATTTAAATATTTCGAGTTTACCCCAATTTACATAATTCGAGTTTACCCCAATTTGAATATTTCGAGTTTACCCCAATTTAAATATTTCGAGTTTGCCCCAATTTAAATATTTCGAGTTTACCCCAATTTACATAATTCGAGTTTACCCCAATTTGAATATTTCGAGTTTACCCCAATTTAAATATTTCGAGTTTACCCAAATTTAAATATCTCGAGGTTACCCCAATTTAAATATCTCGAGTTTACCCCAATTTAAATATTTCGAGTTTACCCCAATTAAAATATTTCGAGTTTACCCCAATTTTAATATCTCGAGTTTGCCCCAATTTAAATATTTCGAGTTTACCCTAATTTACATAATTCGAGTTTACCGCAATTTAAATATTTCGAGTTTATCCCAATTTAAATATTTCGAGTTTACCCCAATTTAAATATTTCTAGTTTACCCCAATTTAAATATCTCGAGTTTACCCCCAATTTAAATATTTTGAGTTTACCCCAATTTAAATATCCCGATTTTACCCCAATTTAAATATTTCGGGTTTACCCCAATTAAAATATTTCGAGTATACACCAATTTTAATATCTCGTCTTTACCCCAATTTAAATATGTTGCGAGAATGATATCTTTATAAGGGACGGAGTACCGAAATATGCAATTTTCCTTTGTTACCGATTTAGACGTTTTTTTTTTCAATGCGTAGATGATCTCCGTGACGCACCCACTAAGCGTTGTATTTTGGCAGTTACAGACCCATTAATTACCAAAAACAGTAATGGGTAACTAACGTAACTGAGCAAGAACATCTGGACTCTTCGTACCAAAAGGTTAACGACCAAATGTGTATGAATATTGTTTTGAAATTTCAATCGCCAGTTTTCCTCATTCTCACCCTAAAGAGTACTGAAAAGTATGTAGAAAAAATCGGTCCGACAAATTGGTCAAATATTCTACAGAGGAAATCGGTCCGACAATTTGGTCCGATATTCTTCAGAGAAAATCATTCCCAAAATTTGGTCCGATATTCTTCAGAGGAAATCGGTCCGACAAATTGGTCCGATATTCTTCAGAGATAGGTCTGACAATTTGGTCTGATATTCTTCAGAGAAAATCGGTCCGACAATTTGGTCCGATATTCTTCAGAGGAAATCGGTCCGACAATTTGGTCCGATATTCTTCAGAGGAAATTGGTCTGACAATTTGGTCCGATATTCTTCAGAGGAAATCGGTCTGACAATTTGGTCCGATATTCTTCAGAGGAAATCGGTCCGACAATTTGGTACAATTTTCTTCCGAGAAAATCGGTCCGAAATTCTTCAAAGGAAATCGGTCTGACAATTTGGTCTGATATTCTTCAGAAGATATCGGTCCGACAATTTGATCTGATATTCTTCAGAGGAAATCGGTTCGACAATTTGGTCTGATATTCTTCAGAAGAAATCGGTCCGACAATTTGGTCTGATATTCTTCAGAAGAAATCGGTCCGACAATTTGGTCCAATATTCTTAGAAGGAAATCGGTCCGACAATTTGGTCTGATATTCTTCAAAACCTATAGTAAAACTAATACTATACAACGAACGCAATCAACATCTACTCGGATTTCCTCATGAGACTGAGTACATAACACATGACGTCCCTGGGAACAAACTCCTAAGTACTAAACATGACCAATGTTGCTTAACTATGAAAAATGGTTAACCCATTTAAATTTATGACGTATTGCATAAAATGAAATTATGTAAGGCGCTCATAAAAACATTATGTTTAAGTTTGAACTCAGTGTTTGTGTTTTCCTTGAGAATACTTCAATCGTAAAGGCTCCTATTTAGAAAATTCAATATATTAGAAAAGAATATAACTTTTTGTACTGCGGAACACTTAATTCAGTTTTCTCGCTCATAACCAAGTGATACTTCTCAATTTTTTGGTGGTGAAAATCGTCCATAAATCGGGGGGGAGAAACCGGAAATTTTCAAATTTTATATTTTTTATGGGGTCCTTATATACTATTTTGGGGGAGGGGGTCCATTCTCGGTCATTTTTCGTTATCTCCTTTAGTTTGTCCAGAAAAAAATTGCAGAAAAAAATCCTGCCAAAAAGCGTTATTTATGACGGTAACTTGCTCCCACTTGAACTTTTAATTTTTTCCTTTCTTAATACGCACCTACATACTGAAAGGAATCTGTGTGCCAAGTTTCAAGTCTCTACGTTTAGCCATCGTGGAGCTACGTTGATTATCAGTCAGTAGGTCAGTATACCAACTGGGCTTTGCGTTTTATAAGTATAGATAGATAGAAGATAAATTTGGCGAGTCAACATCCGCATGAATACGATATTAGCAATTTGGAGGCTCGACTTCTAAACGGAACGGGTGTAGTAGTTTTGTTTGTTAAATTTGTGCCAGATAAGGGACATCAAGGTCACGATGGGGAGCCAGGGGGGAGCGGGGGGGAGTGGCGTCATATTATCATTATCTGACAATTATTAATGAGTGTGTTTACTTTGTTTTTTGTTGTTATTTTATATTGTCGCCAATTGTAGTTCACACCCTCTTGCATTGCATTTCAATAAATATTAATAATCTTAATATGTCTCAAAATACATACCCTTGGGCAAGGACATAATACACATTAGATACAGGGTCAAATGAAATCCCCACGGGGGTAGGGAGGTATCTTATATATTTTCTCTGCTATTTCATATCATCACATCTCAATAAATAATAATAAATATTAATAATCTTAATATGTCTCAGAATACATACCCTTGGGCAAGGACATAATACACATTAGATACAGGGTCAAATGAAATCCCCATGGGGGGGAGGTATCGCAAAGCCCAGTTGGTATACTGACTGACTGATAAAATCAACGTAGCTTCAGGATGACTAAACTTAAAGACTTGAAACTTGACACACAGGTCCCCTTTAGTATGTTAAAGTTCAAGTGGGAGCAAGTTAACGCCAAAAATGACGCTACTTAGCGGATCTTTTTGCAATTTTTTGCTGGGCAAACTAAAAGAGATAACGAAAAATTACAGAGAATAGACCCCCCCCCCAAAATAGTATATAAGGACCACAGAAAAAATATAAAATTTGAAAATTTCCGGTTTCTCCTCAATTTATTAACGGTTTTCATCACCAAAAAATCGGAATTGAGAAGTACCACTTCGGGATGAGCGAGAAAGCTGAAATTTTATACGAAGGTGTTCCGCAGTGCAAAAAGTAATATCTTTGAGTAAAATATTGAAAATTGAAGTGCCGGATTTGAAATCTTAAGGTCGTGTTACACTATTTGTCATGATTTCAAAATTTTGGCACAATTTATTTGATGTATATTTGTTGAATTTGTATGCTTGGTATATATTTGTGTCCCCATCACACTATTTGATGAGACTTTCAAATAAAATTATTTGGTTTCAAACAAACAAAAAAAATTGTTTTTGGTCACTTTGGGTCTCAAGTCTATTATTCACAGAACTACGAATTACTTTCGTGTGTACCTATGTGAAACAACTGTATGTCCACAGGCCACATGTTAATGGGGCCATGATCCGTGTGTACCTATGTGAAACAACTGTATGTTCACAGGCCACATGGTAATGGGGCCATGATCCGTGTGTACCTATGTGAAACAACTGTATGTCCACAGGCCACATGGTAATGGGGCCATGATCCGTGTGTACCTATGTGAAACAACTGTATGTCCACAGGCCACATGGTAATGGGGCCATGATCCGTGTGTACCTATGTGAAACAACTGTATGTCCACAGGCCACATGGTAATGGGGCCATGATCCGTGTGTACCTATGTGAAACAACTGTATGTCCACAGGCCACATGGTAATGGGGCCATGATCCGTGTGTACCTATGTGAAACAACTGTATGTCCACAGGCCACATGGTAATGGGGCCATGATCCGTGTGTACCTATGTGAAACAACTGTATGTCCACAGGCCACATGGTAATGGGGCCATGATCCGTGTGTACCTATGTGAAACAACTGTATGTCCACAGGCCACATGGTAATGGGGCCATGATCCGTGTGTACCTATGTGAAACAACTGTATGTCCACAGGCCACATGGTAATGGGGCCATGATCCGTGTGTACCTATGTGAAACAACTGTATGTCCACAGGCCACATGGTAATGGGGCCATGATCCGTGTGTACCTATGTGAAACAACTGTATGTCCACAGGCCACATGGTAATGGGGCCATGATCCGTNGGCCATTATCCGTGTGTACCTATGTGAAACAACTGTATGTCCACAGGCCACATGTTAATGGGGCCATGATCCGTGTGTACCTATGTGAAACAATTCTATGTCCACAGGCCACATGTTAATGGAGCCATGATCCGTGTGTACCTATGTGAAACATCTGTATGTCCATAGACCACTTGTCAATGGGCCCATAAGCAACCCTGTACACTATTACCAAATGGGAACACGAGGCGAACTCTGAGATGAGATTGTTCTTGATTAATATAGACGGGCAAACATTGTAAGGCGAACGCTAAGTATGTTGAATGTTAATTAATTTATTGATTACTAGGCATTCACTATCCAATAGTGGCGTCTGGTGCCAAGTCACTAGTGTCATTCACTATACACAACATTACACAAGACATTCACTGATTGATTGTTAATTAATTTGTTGATTACTAGGCATTCACTATCCAATAGTGGCGTCTGGTGCCAAGTCACTAGTGTCATTCACTATACACAACATTACACAAGACATTCACTGATTGATTGTTAATTAATTTATTGATTACTAGGCATTCACTATCCAATAGTGGCGTCTGGTGCCAAGTCACTAGTGTCATTCACTATACACAACATTACACAAGACATTCACTGATTGATTGTTAATTAATTTATTGATTACTAGGCATTCACTATCCAATAGTGGCGTCTGGTGCCAAGTCACTAGTGTCATTCACTATACACAACATTACACAAGACATTCACTGATTGATTGTTAATTAATTTATTGATTACTAGGCATTCACTATCCAATAGTGGCGTCTGGTGCCAAGTCACTAGTGTCATTCACTATACACAACATTACACAAGACATTCACTGATTGATTGTTAATTAATTTATTGATTACTAGGCATTCACTATCCAATAGTGGCGTCTGGTGCCAAGTCACTAGTGTCATTCACTATACACAACATTACACAAGACATTCACTGATTGATTGTTAATTAATTTATTGATTACTAGGCATTCACTATCCAATAGTGGTGTCTGGTGCCAAGTCACTAGTGTCATTCACTATACACAACATTACACAAGACATTCACTGATTGATTGTTAATTAATTTATTAATTACTAGGCATTCACTATCCAATAGTGGCGTCTGGTGCCAAGTCACTAGTGTCATTCACTATACATAACATTACACAAGACATTCACTGATTGATTGTTAATTAATTTATTGATTACTAGGCATTCACTATCCAATAGTGGCGTCTGGTGTCAAGTCACTAATGTCATTCACTATACACAACATTACACAAGACATTCACTGATTGATTGTTAATTAATTTATTGATTACTAGGCAAAAAGAATTCTAATTCTGGCATCCGACGGTACAACAACTTAAAGTATTTTATAAATTATTTCTAAGTCCTGAATTCCAATAAAGACAAACTTCGTAAATTCTAGTCTTTGGTAATTTTCAACATTAACATCTTGTTGTTCTCATTTCTATTATAGTTTTCTCTCTCAGATTGGGGTCTATCTTAAAAAGGAGTTCATAGTAACTCCGAAACGGAGGAACAACCTTTTCCATAGGAAAACCAGCTTCCCATAAACAAACCAAAATATACCCAACAAGATATCCTGAAAGACAAAATAAACAGGGTGTCTACCAAATCGTCAAAGTGAAATTCCCTGACTTTTCCAGATTTTCCAGTGTACTTTTTCAAGATTTTGTCTCCCCCATCTGACTTCAAAAAACACAATATTGGGGCCCAGGGACCCCAAAACTATATACAGCAAATTTCCTTCATACAATAAACATGTATACCAAAATTTTAGAGGAAAACGATAATAAGCGCCGCAGGCGAAATTTTTCAGGAAAAGCATGTTCACGACTAAAATTGACCATTATTGATAAAAAAAAAAAAACTCAATTTGAAAATATCCCTGACTTTTGTCGTTTTTTCCTAACTTTTCCCTGACATTTCCAGTCTCCTAAAATTCCCTGACAATTCCAGGTTTTCCAGAATTTCCAGTCTGGTAGACACCCTGAATAAAACAAGAATATTATAGAAGAATGAGAATCATATTAAAAACTCAACTCAATGGGAAGAACAAATTTTCAGCCATTAATAAGCCTGGCAGTTCCCATACTGGAATACAGTTTCGGCGTTGCAGATTGTACACAGGAAGAAGTAAAACAAATAGATAGAAAAACGAGAAAACTTCTGACGATACATAAATTACTCCATCCTCGTTCTGGTGTTGAAAGAGTTTACCTACCTCGAAAAAAAATGGAGGACGTGGCTTGCGACAAATAGAGAATTCTAGAAAAATTACTATAGTAAGATTATCTCAATACATTAAAGCAGGGGTTCCCAAACTTTTTGCTACCGCGCCCTCCTTTCTGAAATCAAAGCCTTCCACGCCCCCCTACCCTTTATGTAATGTTGTGTATAGTGAATGACACTAGTGACTTGGCACCAGACGCCACTATTGGATAGTGAATGCCTAGTAATCCTTCCACGCCCCCTACCCTCCTACCGGCAGACAACAACATTGATAAGAAGGAAAGTGAGAAAAAACTGAAATATAAAGATCTCGCCATCGAAATTGAGAGAATGTGGGACATGAAGACGAAAATAGTACCCGTCGTAATCGGGGCCCTAGGAGCCATCCCACAAAACACTCAAATCCAACCTAGAACAAATACCAGGATGATTTAACATTTACGAGATCCAAGCTTGCGCAATATTGGGCACCGCCCATATATTGCGCAAATTTGGTGTCTAGTACAAAAGAAAAAAAAATCAACAAATCTAAAGAATGTAGTTCATTCTAGATTTGTTGAAGAAACAATCGAAGTTTCTCGATGCAACTCTTGACCGAGAGGATAATAATAATAAAAAAAAAATGTTTCAGGATACCTCCATCCTGAAACAGAAGTCTTCATAAAATCCGTCTCCATTGTGCCAATTGTAATATCAACAGAAGGAGTGGTGTCAAAGATATTCCTGCAATATTTACGAAAATTAAATATTAATCCATCGAGAATTAATTTCATGCAAAAAGCTGTCATTTTACAAACCTGCAGACTTGTGAGGAGCTTTCTCACTGCATGAGAATAAAAAAAAAAAAAAAAAAAAAAAAANAAAAAAAAAAAAAAAAAAAAAAAAAAAAAAAAAAAAAAAAAAAAAAAAAAATCCAAAATTAATGAATTAGACTGAATTGTCCCTTCTAATGTTTACGAAACAAGAAATAAAATAAAATGATCTAATAATAATAACAACAACAACAACATCATCATCATCAACAACAATAACAACATCATCATCAACAACAATTACAACATCATCATCATCAACAACAATAACAATATCATCATCAACAACAATAACAACAACAACATCATCATCAACAACAATAACAACAACATCATCATCAACAACAATAACAACATCATCAACAACAATAATAACAACAACATCATCAACGACAACATCAACATCTCCTTCCATGAGCATCATTTTCAAATGTTAGTCCTGGTTGATTTTAAGAGGAACACCGCTATCACAACAACAACAACAACATTAGTACGGAAGTTGAATAGTCCGTCACAGCACTACTAGCATTTAATGCAGTACCAAGTGGAACTAGACTGTTTGTGCAGTGTGCATTACAAATGCATGCAATGGCATCATGTTCCATCACTTACATGAGGGAGGTATCAACACCAAACACCAGATCATATCTCGTGACGCACAACCAAACTGCACAAAAACACATTCGGTACCTAGTACTTAATATATTATCAGGGCCATAGACAGGAAAAACAAGCCCGGGGGAAAACTTAGTAGGTGCCATTTTACCTTGTACAGATAGGTCATTTAGCAAATTGTCTGCGATAGTAGAGCTAGTTCAAGTACTCCGAGATATTTCAGTTGACTTCACTAAGGTCATTCACCAACTTATCTGCGATAGTAGAGTTAATTCAAGTACTCACAGATAATTCAGTTGACTTCACTAAGGTCATTCACCAACTTATCTGCGATAGTAGAGTTAATTCAAGTACTCGCAGATAATTCAGTGTTGACTTCATTAAGGTCATTTACCAAATTATCTGCGATAGTAGAGCTAATTCAAGTACTCGCCGATAATTCAGTTGACTTCATTAAGGTCATTTACCAAATTATCTGCGATAGTAGAGCTAATTCAAGTACTCGCAGATAATTCAGTTGACTTCATTAAGGTCATTTACCAAATTATCTGCGATAGTAGATAATTCAGTTGACCATTTACCAAATTATCTGGTCATTTACCGTAAATTACTTTTCATTGTTTTTTCTTTATCAGCGCCTTACTTCTGACTTTCTACTCGAAAATGGCAGAACAGACTAATATTAATCTCCTAAGAAGAGAGTTAACTTTGTCATCCTATAGGAAACTAATGAAAATATGTACGTTTAAATAGATAGGAAATTTTTGTGGAACTCAATATGCGATCATTTATATCAAAGCAGCGATCAGGGAACGACAGGGTGTTTCACACTTTTTGTCCAAAAAGTCACTTCCGGTGTGCGAACCTGTGCCCCCTTGACCATGGCCGCTTCTCCCTTATCAATCCCTGGATTTTCACCGGACTTCATAAAATGTAACACATGGGTTTATTATTTTACTGGCTAAAAAAAAAAAAACCGCCCAAAAAGAAAATTAAGGGGGGGTGATTTTTTTCGTGACGATTCCAAATCTGGGGCGTAANGGGGGGGGGAGGGGTAACCGGTCCTTATGATACACTAAATAAATAAAACGTTCTACTCACATTGCATATGCCAACATCTCCAAATGACATTGTTCAATCGAATTTTATCTTTCCACCGAAGTCGAATGCCTTTGAATCGATTCCATTTTGGTGAGGTCAACTTTTGTCTGAAATCAATTTAAATAATTTATTATTAATTGTGGCGGCCCTTCCTTTCGGAATTCCAAATGCTATGTCCACTAGTTAGGACTACTGTACATTCATCATAGGTTAACAGCAATGAGCCGCTGGTTTGCTAAAACTGGCCATAAGTTTTGATGCTTGTGAATTCTTACGGATAATACAGTAGCTTCTCCTTGCTTTCTGAATGGGTATTGGAAAGGATATATCGTTTCCGAACCTGTCCTCAGTCGCTTTTTACGACCAACATTGACTTGTCCTCACGAGGCTGAGTGTGCCCCCAAATCACAAGCACTAAGTTTCCACTCACATTAAAGTAACTACTCAATTGTCCTCACGAGGCTGAGTGTACCCCCAAATCACAAAACACTAAGTCTCCACTCACAATAAAGTAACTACTCAATTGTCCTCACAAGGCTGAGTGTATCCCCAAATCACAAGCACTATCCCAAATCAGAAACACTAAGTCGAAAATATTTCCGACCCCGCCGGGAATTAAACCCGCTTCCCCATACTAGCATAGAGGTTACCTTGATCAAGACTTATCTGTTTGGGGGGTAGAAGTACAGGGTGTTTCAAAAGGTTATACAAAAAAAGAAACGACGTATAAAGGAGCTCAAATAAAGGCCACTTTGCTTAACAAAAAATAATTGCATGACCCCCCCCCTCCATAACTCCGCCCCTGATCCGGGAAAAAGTGCCAAAGATTCACCAAAGAAGCATGATAACAATCGGAAACGTCATGCAAAAAAATCAATCGCAAAATAATTCGATCAATCGCAAAATAATTCAATCGCAAAATAATTCGATTTTTAATAATTATTTTTCGATTTTTAAGTGCCAACTTTGGGTGACCCTAGTTACCTTGGGGTCCATTTCCGTATAGGGGTTTATTAAGCAAAGTGGCCTTTGAGCTCTACTATACGAGATTTCTTTATTTGCATAACCTTTTGAAACACCCTGTACTTCTGCCCCCCCCCCAAATGAGCCTTTCTGAGTTATGTATCCCTAACTTTAGGCTCCTATGATAATGATGGATCCAAAGATTAATAAGTAGAAATTCTGCTAAAAAAAGGTGAAGGTTTGAGTTGGAATGGAAGCGACTGGCCAATGGGCGTCATAAGCATTAATATGTCATCTGGAAGAAGCAATTAATATTTTATCCATCACAGTATGACGTCGATATTAGCAATGCCCCCCTCTGAACTCTGACTTAATTCTATTGACGACAAATTACAAAAGAAAAATATTTATCCTAGAATGACCCCCCCACCCCCACCTCTCCCTTAATGTTTGAACGGCTTGAAATGTTTCAGTTCTGGGGAGAGAGAAAAGGGTTCATTTAATGTTTGAACGGCTTGAAATGTTTCACTTCTGGGGAGAGAGAAAAGGGTCCATTTAATGTTTGAACGCCTTGAAATGTTTCACTTCTGGGGAGAGAGAAAAGGGTCCATTTAATGTTTGAACGGCTCGAAATGTTTCACTTCTGGGGAGAGAGAGAAAAGGGTTCATTTAATGTTTGAACAGCTTGAAATGTTTTAGTTCTGGGGAGAGAGAAAAGGGTTCATTTAATGTTTGAACGACTTGAAATGTTTTACTTCTGGGGAGAGAGAAAAGGGTTCATTTAATGTTTGAACGGCTTGAAATATTTCAGTTTTGGGGAGAGAGAAAAGGGTTCATTTAATGTTTGAACGGCTTGAAATGTTTCAGTTCTGGGGAGAGAGAAAAGGGTCCATTTAATGTTCGAACGGATTGAAATATTTTAGTTCTGGGGGAGAAAAAAGGGTCCATGGTTAATCGAATAATTATGTTGAGATCCGGGTTCGAACCCAAGAATTGTAGATTTTCCGAGAAAAAATGAAAGACCAAATTAAATATGGCCTTAACCCCCCCAAATTAAATATGGCGACCATAATATAGAGGCAAAATAATATAGAGCTGTACTTCCATGAACTGTAGAACGAAACTCAGATAAAAAACGGCAATTATGAGGCCCCTATAGGGCACAAAACAATGTAGCCACCGAGGAGAGCAAGCCAGCTTCATTATTAGGTGACGGTACTAAGCACTTGTAAATACAGAAAGTTTGGTGTTAGGATAGACATCCAGCGTATAAAAAACTCTGCTTCAAACCTATGATGAAAGATTAGCAATATGCGAGCTTCTACGCAGTTTCTATGGATACTGTGAGAAGCAAGCAAAGGTTACCATGCCGGGGAAGAGTTTCAGCCAAAAAGATTAAAGAGTACCGAACAAAAGGTTGTGGCATGGTAGAATTTAAATTAAGGAAAGCAACGCCAACCCCAAATAGAATTGGGAAAGGGTGAAGTTAATAGTTTTTATCATCACCAAAATTATCATCATTACCATTATCATCACCATAATCATCATCCATTACTCTCATCTTCTATTATCACTACCATAATCATCATAATTATTACCATCACCATAATCATCATCATCATTACCATAATCATTATCATCACCATAATCATCATCCATTACTCTCATCTTCTATTATCACCACCATAATCATCATAATTATTACCATCACCATAATCATCATCCTCATTACCATAATCATTATTATCACCATAATCAGCATCATCATTACCATAATCATCATCATTACCATAATCATTATCATCACCATAATCATCATCCATTATGCTCATCTTCTATTATCACTACCATAATCATAATCATTATCATCACCATAATCATCATCATCATTACCATAATCATTATCATCATTACCATAATCATTATCATCACCATAATCATCATCATTACCATATTCATTATCATCACCATAATCATCATCATCCATTACTCTCATCTTCCACTGACTGAATTATATTTAATTCAGTCTTTAGATGAGAGTCAACCACAATTATTTCACTTCCACATATCAACATCATCTAAAAAAAAAAAAAAAAAAAAAAGAAGATTAGGGCACAAAACACTATAACTAAATACATACTTAGCCCCAGCGTCTATGACACGTTGAAAACACCAGTTCCTATTAAATCACTGAAGTTAAACAACGTCCAACAAAGTTGCACCATGTGGGTTCGCGCGATGATGACCTCACACTGACCAAATTAGGCTGGGTAAGGTCAATGTGGGTAGCTAGTTTGTAAATTTCTAGCGAATGGAGAGTAAAACGCTCGTCTCAAATGACCAATAGATGTTAAAGAGACGTTAAGCCAAATTAAAAAAAAAAAATACAAACTTCTATGAACCTAATAAATAAAAATCCACACTAGATCTGAGCGGACCTATTGTCAGTGAGCGGGCTCGGCACCCCCCCGAGTCTAATTTTTTAAGATAGGTCATATGTGTTACCAAACAACTTACACAGGGACAAGCACCACGATGAGTTTGGAGAAGGGAGTTGATTAACATGGTACCTAACGATTGAGGTCATCTTATCACTAGTAACAAATAAACTGGCTCCCTCAGACTCTCAGTGATTACTGATAGCTGGCTCACCTTTCCGTCAGAATTCATGAGGGTGTTTATCACAACAAACTTTAACCGTGGCGAAGCACGGGTCACAACTGCTAGTCTTAAAATATAGCTATCTGTTTAAAAACAACACACTACTCTTAAAATAGATCTATTTGTTTAAAAACAACACACTACTCTTAAAATAGATCTATTTGTTTTCGTTTTAACATATAACTAGAATGAGGTTCGTAAATTGGAAAATAGATAGCATTGAGGCAGGAAAATAAAGTACCTAGCTAGACTCCCCATAATCCATGATATCTCAAGAACCGTTTTTTTTTATTGTTTTTTTTCTTAGCGCCTCTTTAACATTTAACATCTATTGGTCATTCGGGGCGGGGCTTTTACGATCCATTCGGTGGAAGCTTGCAAACCAGATACCCACATCGACCTCACCCAGCCAGGGTTGGGCCGGAAAAGTAGACAGCATCACAAGGGCGCGAACCCAATTGGTACAACCTCACTGGACGTTGCTTAACTTCAGCGATCCAACGGGAACTGGTGTATTCAACGTACCATAGACGCTGGCTGAACAGTTTGTTTAAGCTGTCTTCATTAGCTGATGGTCCTAAGCCCGTGCAAATGCACAGGGTTTGGTGTTAATAGGAAGGGCATGGAGACTTTAAAAGACTATAATTCAAACCAATGATGGAAGGTCATCAGAAAATTGTAAGTTTCTACGCAGTTTCTAGTT
>JAAEEI010039738.1:122822-133510 GCA_012654025.1 Pachypsylla venusta
CCCTAATTCATTTCAAAAGTGTCTAGCGTTTTCAACTCATACATTCTTTCCTTGTAATATATATTCAAAGCTAAGACCCTAATTCATTTCAAAAGTGTCTATTTTTCTAAATAGGAGCCGTGTTCACTCTGGGGCGGGGGGGAAGGGGGTTGGTTTCACCAAAAAACTAAAAATGAGAACAATTTCGAGATCTCGAAATTGTTGTCAAAGTAACCGTAGCGAAGCACGGAAAAACTGCTCGTATTTTATATCCTCAGCCCTTCTCGTCCTAACCCAGATATTGGCTGAGGTCAATATGAGTCAATGGTTTGTAAATTTCCAGCGAATGCAGTCTTAACACCCGTTTCGGAAGTAAAATGCGTTTCTAATTCTGGCAACCAGAACATAAATTCTGTGAGCGCCCATGTTTGACCTAATCTCCTCCAAACCTAATATTAGGAGAAAGCCTTGACTTTTGTTGAGTGATATCAATCTCGTTAGGGACCATGTTGTTCATATAAAACAACAATTCTATTAAGTATTTGACAACATTGCAAGGTCGGAATGTGACACTATCAGATCAGTCACTATTGAAGACAGTTCATCAGAGGTCAGTCAGTAGTCAATATGGGAAAAGCTTAGCAAAAGTCTTTCTAGAGGAATATTGAGGAGAATTCTGCGAAAAGGGTCATATGTATATACAGTGGCGAATACAAAGGGGCGACCCCCCCCCCCCCCNCCCACCCCCCCCCCCGAATCAAAAGACTAATAGTCAAGTTTTTATGAGCCATACAGTGATAAACCCAATATTACCTTTCGTACGGTTAGCGGGTATATACGTCAAAATAGCTTCCTCACCGTTTCATCACTGTAGAACAAATTACTTTAAACAATTTAGTGGAATTTATGGGTAGCAATATGTTGGAGGATTTTAACTTCACACCCCCCCTTCCCCCTCCTCATGTTTTCACCGGACCAGACTGGGGATTTCAGGTATACATATGACTGTACCAAAAACAGACAAGGGGACCAGACAGATACTGTTATTTTTTATTAAACCACATTTTAAGTTTGTAACTTGCTCAAAAAAAAAATAACAGTATCTGTCTGGTACCCAGACACGGTTGTCATTGACAAAAATACCCTCAATAACCCGTAAATATCTACCCCCGCACTTCGTTTTGACCGCACCAGACTAGCGATTTTCGAGATATATACGACTGTATTAAAAAAAACACTTTCCCACGCACAAACATACCTTCAAAATCCCGAAAATTTCATCAAACTTCGAAAATGGGTTAGTCCTGTCTAACTTCAGTATCAGTAATCTGACGGGAACTGCTGTATCCTAAATGACAAATCTTTGGCTCATTTCCGCAGTTAAATCTAACAACATTCAAATCAATAATACTCGTATGTATTAAGTGGACACTTGAAAATATCACATCTATAGATACCAACATTTTTTATATACACAATGATCAATGATTACGTAATTAACTTAAATCGAAATATTTGTATTATTCAGAAATACGTAACCCAATTTAAGATGCAACTGTAGCCAACATATATGTATAACGCGTTGAATACACCAGTTCCCGTTAGATAACTGAAGCAACGTCCAGGGAGGTTGTACCAAGTGGTTGTCCACGTGGGTTCGCACCTGGTAATATTCGTTATTTATCCGACCTAGCCTACCCCAGGATGGGTGAGGTCAATTTGGGTAACTGGTTTGTAAGTTTCCAGCAAGTGAAAGGTAAAACCCTTGTCTCGAATAGTTAAAGAGACGTTAAGCCTTGTAGTTTTTTTACTCAATAATTTTATTGGCCAAAAAGCCTTTATCATTAAATTTAAGTATTTTATATTATTTCTCACATTACCAATGTAATTGAATATTTAAATTTACAATAATGATCAGGTATAAATTTTTATTTTCTAAAATTATTTCACAGTATGGGTTTAATATTGTATAAAAATTAACCTTTGCCACCGTTAAAAACTCGACCAAGGCAAAAAAAAAAAAATATGCACCACGTCATATTAATAAAAAAAATACGTCAGTATTTGATATTTTTTATTTATTTAAATGTATATATTTTTTTATAAAAAGTAAACCAACCAAAAAATATATACAAATTTTTTTTTCCATAAAACTAAACACAATGAATTATTTAATTTTAATTATTAAAACAATTAATTAAAAAAAGATCATTTTAGTAAATAGGAGTTCAAACTGAAAAGTTAAACGTTCAACTGAATCGTTATATTGACACTGCACAAAACAAATTGTTTTGACGAAATTTGAAAATTTTAAATATTATCTGTTAACATTGAATATATATTACCAGGAAGAAATGTAAGGTATTAGCTCTATACAAAAATAGTTAGACACTTTTTGTAAAATTAGGGTCTTAACACCTCTTTGGATTGGTTGATGTTTTCCCCTAAAAGTCTGTAGGATCCAGCACTGTACTTACAAATTCTCAGCGCGAAAGCTAAGACCCTAATTCATTTCAAAAGTGTCTAGCGTTTTCAACTCATACATTCTTTCCTCGTAATATATATTCAATGTCTGTCAATGGGTCTGTAACCGGGGAGTAAATTGCGTCCTTTTCAAAAAAAAATTAAAACACTCTTTATTTATTGGTCGTCATCGTCAGAGATGCAATTTGGACGTTTGTACATATGCAATAGAGGCATGGCCGTAAAAATGTTTCCTTACATCTCTAATTGGGTTAAAATTGGTAAAAATTCAAAGGACGACATATACTCCTCCCCGATTCCAGAACTTCTGTTCAAGAGAAAAAATAGATAACAAAAACTTGATTTTTTGGGATAACGTTGTTTTTTTTTGTTTTTTTTTTTTTTTTTTTTTTTTTGATCCGTTATCAAATCTGTAAATTTAAATACTATTTGAACTAGTTCGATAGCCTCCGTGAAGACGCAATACTTTTTCAAACAATCATAAAGTTAGTATCCAGTATCACAATATTTGTCATGATTACAAATTTTTGGTACAATTTTAACAAAAATTTAATAAATATACAAAATTTTGTTATTGAATTTGTGTGTTTCGTCTATATATGTGCCCGAATCACACTATTTGATGAGACTTTCAGACAAAATTATTTGCTTTCAAATTTTGTGTATTATACTATAGCAACCAGATATTTATCTGTAATAAATATAATTTTGATATTTTCTATTTTTCCAATACGATTTCTTTCTCTTTTTTTCTTTTTTTGATTTGGCTTAAATCTCTTTAACATCTATTGGTTATTCAAGACGGTGGTTTCACTCTCCATTCGCTAGATACTTGCAAAACCAGCTACCCACATTGACCTCACCCAGCCTGTGGGTTGGGACGGAAAAATAGCCAGCATCACGAAGGCGCGTACCCACGTGGACACTCACATAGAAAAACCTCGTGTGGACGTTGCTTAACTTCAATGATCTAACGGGAACTGGTCAATACGATTTCTGATCAAAAGTTAATTATTTTTTTCTTCACTTGTGTATTTTCGATAATTGAGGACTTTGGGTGTCCATAGACGCCTCAGAAATATTTTTTAAAGGTAAGAGAAAAGATCGTTTTTGAAAACATGACATGACAAACGTGTTTGTCATATTATGTTTTAACCCTTCAGACTATTTAGACAAATTTCGGTCACTTTTGTGTTTGATATCAAAGCTATCAAATAGCGAATTTAATTAAATATATTTGCCCACAAATCCGTAGCTAGGGTGAGGCGACAGAGGCACCCGCCTCGGGCGCCGTCATAGGGGGGGCGCCAAAACTTTTTGAAAGATAATTTGAATAATTTTGTTGCAATTTTTTCAAGATTCCGAGACTTTGACGATGTCATTGATGAGTTTTCAGCCATAAAATGTCGACGAATCACATTATAACTTTGACAATTGCTTTGTACGATTCAAACAAATCGATATAAAGGGCGCTAATTTCAGAATTTGTCTTGGGCGCCAGTAAAGCTCGCTACGGCTCTGTTTGCCCATCAAACTGTTTGGAAAAAATGACAAAATTTGGAATGATGACAAATAGTGTGACAGCACCTTTAATCAAACTGTGTTTTACTAATTATTGAACAAATAAAACAATCAAAAATAATACCTTTTTGTTTTCGTTATCACTTGTAAACTATCTCGTTACATTAACACAAAATAAATTAATTTTATATAATATTATTATAGAAAAAATACGTAAATAAAACAATGTCAACAGATTTGACTAATTATTTAACAAATAAAACTCATGTTTTATGTACGTAATAACATTTAAACAAATCCTTAAACCTTAAAAAAATAAACTGGTTTTTTGTTTTAAATTTTTATTGAAAAAAACAATTTATTTACATTTGACTATTTTGTTATCAAAACTTTTTTTTTGTTTTTGACGTTCATCCTGATGTCGGTGGTAATTTACTGTTTTGTCCGTCTCTCTACTCTAATCTCTTATCAGTAAGTTAAAATATTTATCATTTTATTATCACACAACACAAAACCAGAATAATAATAATATTTATTAAGAATTTGTTTTGATTTAATGAGAAAATGAAGTTGCAGAGGTAACAAGTTAACACGTTTGAACAAAAACAAATTTCCAATGATAACATTCGAGATTCGAGTTCGTTTTTTTTTCTTCTTACTTCGTGCATATTCGTGTATGATCGTTCAAATTATATTTTTTTAAATTGAATGACAGGCATGTTTTCAGGAGATTGAAAGTAAGCCTATTTTTTTTTTTTTTTTTTTTTTTTTTTTTNTATTTTACTGATTCATTAATTTATGAATATAATTTTATTAATTCATTATTTGATATTCGAGATTCGAGTTCGTTTTCTTTTCTTCTTACTTCGTGCATATTCGTGTATGATCGTTCAAATTATAATTATTTTAATTGAATGACAGGCATGTTTTCAGGAGATTGAAAGTAAGCCTTTTTTTTTCTTTGTAGAGAATTCTGGAATAACCAAACGAGAATTATTTTACTGATTCATTAATTTATTAATATAATTTTATTAATTCATTATTTGATATTCGAGTTCGCTTTTTTTTTCTTCTTACTTCGTGTATATTCGTGTATGATCGTTCAAATTATATTTATTTTAATTGAATGACAGGCATGCTTTCAGAAGTTTGAAAGTAAGCCTATTTTTTTGTAGAGAATTCAGGAATAACCAGACTGAGAATTATTTTACTAATTCATTAATTTATTAATATAATTTTATTACTTCATTATTTGATATTCGAGATTCGAGTTCGTTTTCTTTTCTTCTTACTTCGTGCATATTCGTGTATGATCGTTCAAATTATAATTATTTTAATTGAATGACAGGCATGTTTTCAGGAGATTGAAAGTAAGACTTTTTTTCTTTGTAGAGAATTCTGGAATAACCAAAATGAGAATTATTTTACTAATTCATTAATTTATTAATTTATTATTTGATATTCGAGTTCGTTTTTTTTCTTCTTCGTGCATATTCGTGTATGATCGTTCAAATTATATTTTTTTTTAAATTGAATGACAGGCATGTTTTCAGAAGTTTGAAAGTAACTATTTTTTTAGTAGAAAATTCAGGAATAACCAAACTGAGAATTATTTTATTAATTTATTAATATAATTTTATCAATTCATTATTTGATATTCGCAATTCGAGTTCGTTTTTTTTCTTACTTCGTGCATATTCGTGTATGATCGTTCAAAGTTCAAATTATATTTTTTTTAATTAAATGACAGGCATGTTTTCAGTAGTTTAAAAGTAAGCCTATTTTTTTTAGTAGAGAATTCAGGAATAACCAAACTGAGAATTATTTTATTAATATAATTTTATTAATTCATTATTTGTATTCGAGATTCGAGTTCGTTTTTTTTTCTTCTTCGTGCATATTCGTGTATGATCGTTCAAATTATATTTTTTTTTAAATTGAATGACAAGCACGTTTTCAGAAGTTTGAAAGTAAGCCTATTTTTTTTTTGTAGAGAATTCAGGAATAACCAAAATGAGAATTATTTTACTAATTCATTAATTTATTAATATAATTTTATTAATTTATTATTTGATATTCGAGATTCGAGATCGTTTTTTTTTCTTACTTCGTGCATATTCGTGTATGAGCGTTCAAATTATAATTATTTTAATTGAATGACAGGCATGTTTTCAGGAGATTGAAAGTAAGCCTATTTTTTNTTTTTTTTTTTTTTTTTTTTTTTTTTTTTTTTTTTTTTTTTTTTGTAGAGAATTCTGGAATAACCAAACTGAGAATTATTTTACTGATTCATTAATTTATTAATATAATTTTATTAATTCATTATTTGATATTCGAGATTCGAGTTCGTTTTCTTTTCTTCTTACTTCGTGCATATTCGTGTATGATCGTTCAAATTATAATTATTTTAATTGAATGACAGGCATGTTTTCAGGAGATTGAAAGTAAGCCTTTTTTTTCTTTGTAGAGAATTCTGGAATAACCAAACTGAGAATTATTTTGCTGATTCATTAATTTATTAATATAATTTTATTAATTCATTATTTGATATTCGAGATTCGAGTTCGTTTTTTTTTTCTTACTTCGTGCATATTCGTGTATGATCATATACACATCCTTGATGTAGGGCAGCAACTGCACCAGTAATCATACTAGGGCTGAGGCGAGGAGTGTCTGAAAGGTTTAGCTCTAAACAAATGGGAGAAAATTAGTGACAAATGGTTAGACAGTGTCATCGTCTCATCAAAACCATATGGTAAGCATCGAATAACTATCCATATTATCTTTTCGAGTAAAAATCTTCATGTCTGGAATATCTAGTAAGACGGCTCTCAAACCCTGAACGAACTTAAGTATTCAAAGAGTGCTAACCAATATACGGCTCAGCTTTGAACATTGCGACGTGGAATGTAAGAAGTCAAAAAAAAAAACTCTGCCAATGTGACACATGGGTTTATTATTTTTCTGGCAAAAAAAAAAGTGGGGGTATCCCCCAGAAAAAATTAAGGGGAGATTCTCGTGACGATTCCAAATCTGGGGCGTAATTAGACTCTAAATTTGACATAGGTACCTACCAATTTTCTCTGGCTCTTACCATTCTCTTTTTAGACAGGATTAATGAAAACCGCTTCAAAGCGGTAAAAACCGCCAGCGGAATATTTGATTGAAACCAAAAGTTTCGGAGCTAATTGAGACCCTAAATATGACACACATACAAAATTTGAAGTCTCTGGCTATTACCATTCTCTTTTTAGACAGGATTAATGAAAACCGTTTCAAAGCGATAAAAACCGCCAGCGGTATATTTGATTGAAACCAAAAGTTTCGGAGCTGAGACCCTAAATATGATATACCTACGTACAAAATTTGAAGTCTCTAGCTCTTATCATTCTCCTTTTAGACAGCAATACTGAAAACCGCAAAAAAAGCGGGAAACATCGACAAGGGTGTATTCGATTGCACCCTAGTCGTGACGATTCCAAAGGTTCATTATTAAAAATAATAAACCAAAAGTAGCCAGCGTGTATTGCACGTTGAATACACCAGTTCCCGTTTGATCACTGAAGTTAAGCAAGGTTCAGCGAGGCTTTACCCAGGGCCGCTCAGAGGGAGGGACAAAGGGCACAAAGTGTGCCGGGCCCGGGCTCCTGAAGGGGCCCTGGCCCAGCGGATTTTTTTAAACTGCGTTGGACGCTCCAAAAAAAGAAATTGTGTCGGACGCTCTAAAAGAAGAGTTCTTTGAAAGTTCTTTAAAGCGGCCAACAATATATTGCACTTCAACCTAAGTTGTATTTTTCAATTTCTTGTATGAAATTGATATGAATAAGCACTAAATTTCAAGGTCTAGCTATTACCGTTCTCATTTTGGGCAGGATATGCGAAAACGGCTAAAAAGCTTCATAAAACCGCCAGCGGTATATTCGATTTCCACCTTGCCGTTCTTGAGATATCTTGTTCACAGACAGACACACACACGGACCAACGGCTGAATCTCGAGATTTGGGCTCTGGGGACCCCAAAACGTGTTTCGGCATTGAATAGCAAGTTACCGCCAAAAATGACGCTATTTAGCGGTTCTTTTTGCAATTTTTTTCTTGGCAAACTAAAAGAGATAACGAAAAGTTACCGAGAATTGACCCCCCCTCCAAACATTATATAAGGACCCCATAAAAAATATAAAATTTGAAAATTTCCGGTTTCTCCGCGATTTATCGACGGTTTTTACCACCAAAAAATCGGAATTGAGAAGTACCACTTAAGGATGAGCGAGAAAGCTGAAATTTGATAAAAAGTTGTCCCGAAGTACAAAAAGTCATATCCTTCAGTAAAATATTGAATTTTCTAAGTAGAAGCGGTGCTCACTCTGGGAGTCGGTTCCACCAGAAACCCATAGTTAAGAAATATCACTTCGGGATGAGAGAGGAAGCTGAAATTTTATACGAAGGTGTTCCGCAGTGCAAAAAGTAATATCTTTGAGTAAAATATTGAATTTTATAAATGGGAGCCGTGTTCACTTTGGGGGTCGGTTCCACCAAAAATATAAAATTGAGAAGATTTAATTTCGCCATCTCGAAAATGTTGATGAATTTTGTAACCGTAGCGAAGCACGGGAAAACAGCTAGTAAACCTCTATACGTAAATGGACCCCGAGGTAGAGCCACCCGAATTTGGCACTTAAAAATCGAAAAATAATTATGAAAAAATCGAATTATTTTGCGATTGACTTTATTTTTTGCAGGACGTCTCCGATTGTTATCATGCTTGTTTGGTGAGTATTTGGCATTTTTTCCCCCGATCAAAGGCGTAGTTATGGGGGGGAGGTCATGAAATTATTTTTTACTAGCAGGATACGCCCGCTTCGCTTGGCGCCTTATAGGCATGGCCGTTTATAGTTTTGGCGGCTTTTTTTCGCGATAAAAAGTAGCCTATGTCCTTTAGTCTATCTCCATACCAAATTTCATCAAAATCGGTTCAGTAGTTTGAGCGTGAAAGCGTAACATACATACTTACAGACAGACAGACAGACAGAGTTTCTTTCGCATTTATAATAGTAGTATGGATTATGCTTTTAAAGGTTTAGTCAGGAATTTGGCCTTTATTTGAGATCTACTATACGTGGTTTCTTTTTTTGCATAACCTTTTGAAACACCCTGTATTATCACCAAAACGATATTGACGAAAAAAAAAAAAACATTTGGGACGATCTGTGTTATAAGAGCGGCTCCCAGTCTATTAGATAAGGGCCTCTGAATTGAAACTTACTCCACGTTCTTTTTCTTTTTCTTCGAAAGCCTCGCTTCAAAGTTAAAAATAAACTACTCGGCATAACTTTGACCCTTTCTTATCAGTTAGGTAAAGCACCTTTACCCTTATCAGTAAAGTCACTTCGAACTTTCCATGTTGAATGATGAATTTGTTTTGTTTTCTTACATAATGTGGGAAAGATTATTTTCTGGGGGGGCTTTTTTAAGATAAAACCAAAGGCAGAGTAATTTAGATATTCGTCGCCATGATACGAGTAGACTGGGCATGGGCGGATATAGCCCTCTTGTTTTGGTGGGGGGGGGCACAATATACCTAATAGAAAATTTGGAGGGGGAGGGACTGTTAACCTAGAAACTGTGGGTTCGAGTCCTGGCTAGTACTTTTTAATGCAATGTTTATCGAGATACGATACCTAATTTGTTAAAAACTGTAGAGCTTACCATAAATATTTTTCATAAGGGTGATAAACGATTTTATAAGCGTGATGACGAAAAAAAGTACCATGACGGATGACAGAATTTAGTCTCAGGATTGGGAATTATTTTGGGGCCCGTGCCCCCCCCCCTCCCAATGGGATAAAAGACACAGCGGATCATCATTCATTTGATTTTTACGTCATTAGGTATAATGAAATTTGAGAAACACCGCCCGGTTAAAAAATTTGGGGGGGCACGATCCCCCGGGCCCTTCCCTATATCTGCGCATGAGACTGGGAAATGATGACGTCATAATTAGTACACACCACTTTTTCTGTTTTATGTTCACTTAAAAAGGTCTTGTAGAAGTTATTTTTGTTTTATATATATAGGACCACCCCTGTATACGACCCGAGCCAAACAAAACAACAACTCCAAACACCTAATAGAAAATATAGGACCACCCCTGTATGCAACCCGAGCCAAACAAAACAACAACTCCAAACAACTAATAGAAAATATAGGACCACCCCTGTATCCAACCCGAGCCGAACAAACACCTAATAGAAAATATAGGACCACCCCTGTATCCAACCCGAGCCGAACAAACACCTAATAGAAAATATAGGAGCACCCCTGTATCCAACCCGAGCCGAACAAAACAAATGGATGTAACCTTTGCTTATCTGTTGAACGGCGCAAAATGTTTTGTTCCAGCAAGCGTTCTCTCAGAAAAGGTGGATATGAGTAGATAAGACTGCGATATGCTGATAATAAAATAATGGTAATAAGAACACTTTGTACAGGGACAGACAAGCATACGTTTTAAAGAAAAAATCATCTGGTTAGAACTAGACCTCACTTTGTTCAGTCAAAAAATGAGTATGTGTACCCCATCAACTAGAACTTTTGTGAACTGTAGACTCATTTAAAATGGCCACCATTAGGGCCCAAATTGAATCTATACTTATAAAACGCAAAGCCCAGTTGGTATACTGACTGACTGACTGATAATCAACGTAG
>JAAEEI010039738.1:150570-161462 GCA_012654025.1 Pachypsylla venusta
CCCCCCCCCCCCCCCTCAAAACTTTTATTTCTTACAGAAAGCGAAACAAAAGCTGACTAATTGATCAGGGAAAACAGACGAAACCAAAATTAGCATGCAGTGATGCAATCGCTTTCAAATTGACCTTCTCACCCAAATATTCCATTTTAAATTTCAGACACTTGCGTTGGTTTGAGAAAAAAAAATATTCAGACCTTTTTTGTTCATAATAATATTGGTTTCAACTGGGCGATAAAAAAATTCAAATTTGATCAACAATCAAAAAGTTGTGGCCTATTTTCTTTCAGTTGACCCTCCTATGGCCGCCCCTGAAACTGTAATGGACATGATTTCCTTCTTGTATTGGGAATGATTTTTCCCCCGTTCCAATAGCTCAAACAGGTAAGGCGTAATTAAAAATATACGTTTTATTTTTTTTCAACTCAAAGGGCGTGGTTCTCCGTTAGGAAGCATTTTTGCAACTTTTGTTATAGAATTGACCCCCCCCCCTAAAATAGTCCATTGAATATGTAGTTAACGTATGTAGATATAATTTTGAATTTATATGAAACGGACCTCTGCCTATAATATTTTGGTTGCGGGCTGCAACTCTTGTTCACTTATCCGCTATCAACTCACCTAGAAACTATATCTAGAGGGATGCACCTATTGTCCACTTATCCGCTATCAACTCACCTAGAAACTATATCTAGTGGGATGCACCTATTGTCCACTTATCCGCTATCAATTCACCTAGAAACTATATATAGCGGGATGCACCTATTGTCCACTTATCCGCTATCAACTCACCTAGAAACTATATCTAGTGGGATGCACCTATTGTCCACTTATCCGCTATTAACTCACCTAGAAACTATATCTAGTGGGATGCACCTATTGTCCACTTATCCGCTATTAACTCACCTAGGAACTATATCTCGTAAGTCTGTTTCTTTGGCTAAAGCCTCGTAAACGTCTCTCTCGGTACCTCCACTACATTTTTTCCATATTGTGCCAGGTCCAGCAGGAGCAAAACAATCTGGATGTCCAGAAAGTTGAAACCACCGAGGTGGGCCGGAGGAGTTCTGTGTAGAGGAGTCATCTGAATTGTTTCGTACTGTCCCAGACCGGAGAAGAATATCGCTAGCAGGGGCTGTTAATTCTAAGGCATTCTGAAAAGGAAAACACACAGGGGTTAGTATTAAGATCAGCACCGGAAAAAAAAGCTCGCCGAGGAATCAAAAGTCTTGAGAAACCTGAGGGGAAAGGGATCGTATATTCGTGAGCTAAACTCCTCTTTGGGGCTATNAAATAACTGGGATATCAGCAAGCTAGATCAATTGGAACTCCATCGAAAGGCTCCTTGATGGTCCCCGAAGCATGGCCTTACTTTGTCTCAGTCCAGAGACGGCCCTCCACCGTTCAAGGTGTTTTCCAAACACCCAGCCCTCGATGAATCCCCTGACCTCAGTCGTGCTTAGGCCGATCACGGGTTCTGGTCCGATGAATGGTGTCGAGGACCCCATTCTCGCCCGTTCATCGGCCCGTTCATTTCCAGCAATGCCCTTGTGCCCTGGCACCCAACCAGGGGAAAGGGAACAAGGTTTTGTGATTCCAGGATTTTTTTTAGAAAATCAAGCAAAATTCAAAATTTGTAACGCCCAAGAAAAACAAAACCAGCGTGAATAAAAATACAAGGACCTGTAAGTTTTTCTTCGGTCCCGATTTGTTCTGTCTACCGCCTTTAGTTAACCAAACACAGGATAGCTCCTGACGGATTCGGGTGCAAGACCGCGCAGCTCTCGACAGATTCGGGTGTGAGACCAAATAGCACTTGGCGGATTTGGGTGCAAAACCGACCAGCTCCTGACGGATTCGGGTTAGAGATCGAGCAGCTCTTGACGTATTCGGGTGCGAGACCGCCCAGCTCTTGGCGGATTCAGGGGCGAGACTGATCACCCCTTGAAGGACTTGGTTGCGAGACCGACCAGCTCTTGACGAATTCGGGTTAGAGATCAACTAGCTCTTGACGTATTCGGGTGCGAGACCGACAAGCTCTTGACGGATTCGGGTGCGAGACCGACAAGCTCTTGGCGGATTCGGGTGCGAGACCAGCAAGCTCTTGACGAATTCGGGTTAGAGATCAACTAGCTCTTGACGTATACGGGTGCGAGACCGACAAGCTCTTGACGGATTCGGGTGCGAGACCGACAAGCTCTTGGCGGATTCGGGTGCGAGACCGACAAGCTCTTGGCGGATTCAAGGATGAGGGATTCAGGTGCGAGACCGGATAGCTCTTGACAGATTCGGCTACTATAGCGAGCTGGGCGACACTTACCAATGCGAGGAACTTTAGTAAGGAGTTATCTTCTTTCCTGCGAAACTTCTTTGTTGGTGATGAAGGACAAATTGAGGAGCGCCATGTGTCTGTGGACTGCTGAAACAAAAGCAATACGCAACACATAAGTAAGAGAAGATAAAGGGGCGAGGACAGAAGTACGACTATAATTTCAAATTGTGTAAATCAATGTTTAGAATGGATCCCCACCTCAATAATGTCCATTTGGCATCGACCAAGAAATCTAATTTCATTTCACCCTTTCAGTAGTCATAAAGACGCAGGAGGGTTTATCCACTTAGACTAGGAGACGCGGGATTATCCACTTAGACAAGGAGACGCGCGATTATCCACTTAGACAATGAGACGCGCGATTATCCACTTAGACAAGGAGACGCTGGATTATCCACTTAGACAAGGAGACGCGGGATCATCCACTTAGACAAGGAGACGCGGGATTATCCACTTAGACAAGGAGACGCGCGATTATCCACTTAGACCAGGAGACGCGGGATTATCCACTTAGAGAAGGAGATGCGGGATTATCCACTTAGACAAGGAGACGCGGGATTATCCACTTAGACAAGTAGACGCGGGATTATCCACTTAGACAAGGAGACGCGGGATTATCCACTTAGATAAGGAGACGCTGGATTATCCACTTAGACAAGGGGATGCGGGATTATCCACTTAGACAAGGAGACGCGGGATTATCCACTTAGACAAGGAGACGCGGGATTATCCACTTAGACAAGGATACGCGGGATTATTCACTTAGACAAGAAGACGCGGGATTATCCACTTAGACAAGGAGACACGGGATTATCCACTTAGACAAGGAGACACGGGATTATCCACTTAGACAAAGAGACGTGGGATTATCCACTTAGACAAGGAGACGCGGGAATATCCACTTAGACAAGGAGACACGGTATTATCCACTTAGACAAGGAGACGCGGGATTATCCACTTAGACAAGGAGACGCGGGATTATATACAACGGCAACCAGATATTTATCTGTAAAGACTCATTTATACTGCCCGAGCATTCTTCGCGAACAGATAAATAGGACCTACTACTCAACGGCACGATGCAATCAAGAAAGGTACGGTATTCTCAAAAAATCTTGTTTTAACGGAATAATGGAGCAATATGCTAACTTTTATGTGGTGCCCGAAAATTCGAGGTGAAACGGATGGCTCCGCCTGTTTTTGTCCACGGACACACCTAGTATATTATTTCTAAGTCCTGAATTCCAATAAAGACCAATTTTTATATTCGGTAATTTTCAACATTAACATCTTGTGGTTCTCATTTCTATTATTAGTTTTCTCTCTCAGGTTGGGGTCTATCTTTTGTAATTTTCAACATTAACATCTTGTTGTTCTCATTTCTATTATAGTTTTCTCTATCAGGTTGGGGTCTATCTTAAAAAGGAGTTTATAGTAACTCTGAAACGGATAGACGGGGAACAACCTTTTCCATAGGAAAACTAGCTTCCCATACCAAAATAAACCCAACACTGTACCCTTTCCGGGCCTCTGCTTGCTCCTCACAGTATCAATAGAAACTGCGTACAAACTCGCTTTATGCTGATGATCTCTCAAAGGCTGGATGCTCTTCTTATTAACAGAAACAAACCTCTCCCTATCTACACGGGATTAGGGCTGTCACCTAATGAAGCTGGTTTTCTCCTCTCGGTGGCTACAGTTTTAGGGGGATTTCCCTACACTATTATACAGCTAAATTGAGGGGGGGATTTTCCTACACGATTATACAACAAAATTAAGAGAGGGGGATTTCCCTACACCCTTATACAGGTAAATTGAGGGGGGATTTTCCCACACGATTATACAACAAAATTAAGAGAGGGGGATTTCCCTACACCCTTATATAGGTAAATTGAGGGGGGGATTTTCCTACACGATTACACAACAAAATTAAGAGAGGGGGATTTCCCTACACCCTTATACAGCTAAATTGAGGGGGGATTTTCCGACACGATTATACAACAAAATTAAGAGAGGTGGATTTCCCTACACCCTTATACAGCTAAATTGAGGGGGGGATTTTCCTACACGATTATACAACAAAATTAAGAGAGGGGGATTTCCCTAAACCATTATACAGCTAAATTGAGGGGGGGATTTTCCTACACGATTATACAACAAAATTAAGAGAGGGGGATTTCCCTACACCATTATACAGGTAAATTGAGGGGGGGATTTTCCTACACGATTATACAACAAAATTAAGAGAGGGGGATTTCCCTACACCCTTATACACGTAAATTGAGGGGGGGATTTTCCTACACGATTATACAACAAAATTAAGAGGGGGGGATTTCCCTACACCCTTATACAGGTAAATCTAAAATAAATTCATGTAGGTCAGAAAGAGTTGTTCGCTATTGAAGGGTCAGCACTCCAATTCATAATGTCGAACGGTTGCACTAAGGTCACTTGCATTATGCATTCGTTTATATCTACCTTTACAACTTGCACATTGCACATTAACTCTTGGTGTATTGGACAGGGTGTTACTGAGGACCAAATAGATAAATCACAAATCTGTTGAAATACCACAGCCCAAACTCTAGCAGATAGCGAACACTTGATAGGGGGGTTTTGTCTACACCATTATACAGCTGAATTGAGGGCGGATTCAAACACGTCACCCAATGAGGACAAAAGGTTGCAGTCTCATACCTACATCAAACACGTCACCCAATGAGGACAAAAAGTTGCAGTCTCATGTCTACATCAAACACGTCACCCAATGAGGAAAAAAAAGTTGCAGTCACATACCTACATCAAACACGTCACCCAATGAGGAAAAAAGGTTGCAGTCTCATACCTACATCAAACACGTCACCCAATGAGGACAAAAAGTTGCAGTCTCATGCCTACATCAAACACGTCACCCAATGAGGACAAAAAGTTGCAGTCACATACCTACATCGAACACGTCACCCAATGAGGACAAAAAGTTACAGTCACATGCCTACATGGTGAATCAGATGGTAAATTTAAAACCTGAACACAGTTGGTTGGCTTTAAGTTACTTAAACCCACACGTCATAAGAATCTCACGTTGCATACACGTTCGATGCACGTAGGTAGGTAATAATATATACACAAACGTGCGTCATCAGACTGGTATACAATGATTTTGAAATAAAAATAAAAAAATTCAAAAAGTTTTCTGCGAAGAACCGAATGACCGCCTCTGGAGATGTTTTGTGAATACAAATCGAATTTTATTTCGTGGAATAAAGGATTATTCCAACTCACTTCGCATTTTATTTCGTGAGAAATTTGGAAGCAAGATGGCGAAAATGAAGAATTGTAAGCCAACTATTTCTTGATTCACAAATCCGCCATTTTGTTCTTCACTTTTATTCCTATTCTGATTGGCTGTTCGGATTCATGTTTGTTGTTTTGAATTTTTACCTCTGTTTAGTTTTGTAGAGTCTAACCTCATTTCTGTCACATTGAGGGTTCTGAAACCGGGGAGGAGTGTCTGGCCAATTTTTGTTACCAATTTTAACCCAATTAGAGGGGTTAGGAGACGTTTTTACTACCACGCCTGTATTTCGTATGTACAACCGTCCAAAATGGATCCATGACGGCCAATAAAGAAGGTTTTTTTAAAAAAAAAAAATCTAAATTTTTTGAGAAGGGTTGCCAGACAATCCTCCCCTGTTCCAGACCCATCTTTTGAGGTGAGAACGCTGCCTCTAGTGGCCAAATTGGTAAATAAAAAAAGGAACAATCAGCTGTTTTCACAATCTTGCTTCCAAAATTCTTAACGAAATAAAATGCGATTCAATAAAATAAAATTCGACTACAGGGTGACGTGTGACAAAAATCTGGTGTGAACATCACACGACACGACACGACCTATTGACTCATTGAAGTACCTCATAAAAGAGAAAAAAAACTCTGCCAATGTGACACATGTATTTGCCCTCACCACCCAAAAAAGACGATGAAGTTATTTTACGTTCGTTCACGGGGGCCACCCTTATGGGAGTCACTTATGCCACTTAGTGTTGACTAATTTGTATGAAATTAGTCCCCAAATGGAACCTACATACCAAAATGTCATCCAAATGGGCAAACGTTAAGTAGCAAAAGTTAGCAGGAAACCTGGATAAACAGGACTTGTGTTAGCAGGAAATCTGGATAAACAGGACTTCTTGTGTTAGCAGGAAACCTGGATAAACAGGACTTGTGTTAGTAGGAAACCTAGAAAAACAGGATTTCTTGTATTAGCAGGAAACCTGGATAAATAGGACTTGTGTTAGTAGGAAACCTAGAAAAACAGGATTTCTTGTATTAGCAGGAAACCTGGATAAATAGGACTTGTGTTAGTAGGAAACCTAGAAAAACAGGATTTCTTGTATTAGCAGGAAATCTGGATAAACAGGACTTGTGTCAGCAGAAAACCTGGAAAAAAGTCGTTGTCCCCTCATTTTGGACACAAAAACCTCTTTAAACTGGATTTCTTCGGATTCAAGAGTCCACTGTCTGAAGCCTCTGTAAGCAGGCATGTTATTTCTACTGGACATCTGTAAGCAAGAAACCTCATTAAATAAAGCAGCAAAATATTTCCAGTCCTTCAATTTGTGTTCATTCTGATTCGACTGTATATATAACCTTCTATTTCCTATTTCCTTGGCTATAATAAACGTCACGTGAGAAGTATCACAACCAGGTTCGGTCACCCTATCAGCTTGTCTGATCTAGATACGCATTATAAATAATAGGTTTCCCACGCCTAGCAAACTATCTTGTTAACAATGCATGTCTATTAATTCTTGGTAATGCAATTCCCAGAGCAATACACACCACAAGCAATCAACTCCCACGCTTTGTTCAGTTCAATTGATTTTGAATCAAGTGCGAGATCTGTTCCCACATAACAAATTTATCAATAACATCAGCGAGACTCTTACAGGGGCGGATTTAAGGCTATATCTTAGGGGGGGGGGTGCAGCACTTTGGGAGGGGATACTAACGGAGGGTATGGAATATCCCCCAAGTCACAGGAGGGTCGGGGGCCGTCCCCGGACCATAATTTTGAATAATTAGGGATCAAAATGTGAAAATTTGTGCTCTAAAACTGCAATGTTGTTTCATACACAAGTGACTAAGGCTAGGTTCACATGACCGCGCGGCAGCCGCACGGTATCATATGAACAGATCGATACAAGTTTGTAGAGCTAGTACCGCGCGGTCATGTAAACAATATTCACTATTTAGATAGATCTTGTGCCGCGCGGTACACCGCGGTCATGTGAACCTAGCCTAAAACTATAAAGCGTGACATCCTTTGAAGTAGTTCCCATTTGATTGAACCACACGCTCCCAGCGGTGCTTCCACATCTTAAAGCAGTTCTTGAACGCTGATTTTGGGATGACCTTCAGCTCGCGCGTCGCATTACTCTGAATCGTCAAGCTGTCGTCGAATCGCTTTCCTTTGAGCGCCATTTTCAATTTTGGGAACATCCAATAGTCATAGGACCAGTAATAACCTTCTTAAGGACATTTTCTTCATAACTGACCATTTCCAAGTTGTCCTGAGCGATTTCAGAGCGAAGGTCTTTCTGTTCGGTCGTGAACAATTTCGGAATGAATTTCGCACAGACGCGAGTCATTTCAAGTTTCTCGGTTAAAATTTCCCAAACAATACTTTTCGGTATTCCGAGATCATGTTTTAGTTCACGGCAAGTCAATCGACGATCACCTTCAATCGTAAGTGGCACACGCTCGATGTTTTCCGGTGTTGTTGTCAGCAAAGATCGGCCAGAACGAGGGTCACTGCCAACAGATGTGCGGCCATTTTTAAATCGCCTATACCACTCTTTTATCTGTGTTTTGACCATACTTTCGTCCCCCAAGGGCTTCTGTATCATTTCAATCGTCTCCGTACAACTCTTGTCGAGATTGAAGCAAAACTTGATGCAAATTCGTTGATCTGTTCTTTCTGTCATTTTCAACAGTAAACGAATGCGACGGAAAAAAGACGTTTGACATAAACACACGCCGCGCGCGATCCAAGGCGTCCAGCCGGTAACTACGGAATTCAGGGTGTTCGTGAGGGTCTACTGTTTATGCTCATACCCTGCAGAGGCCGCTCGAGTGCTCTAGCGCGAAGATATGAATGCATGTCGGATACTTTTCGGACACACCTCGTACAAAGTCCCTAGTTCCTGTCAGATCACCAAAACACTAACCAATATTTATTACCTTCCCATAATTGATACGCTCAGCGTTCATTTAAAACAGCGATTAAGTTCGTATCAGAATATCAGTAAACGTTTTGATTTATTTATTTTCGCTTGAAAACTCTGAATTCTGAAGAGTTGAGACAAAGTTGCAAGGAATTTGCTGAATTTTATTATGTAGATGTTAATGAGAAAGAGTTAGAAATATTATGTTTAAATTTAAACCTATCGCGCCCGTGGTAGCAAACATGCTACCAAAAGTTGGTGAATTATCTAATTTTGCTTCTGACCCCCCCTTAGTATTTTTGTTGATTTCAGAGCATCGTGTAAAAGGTTCTTTACCCTTACAGCTAATACTAAGGGGAGACAGAAGTAAAACTACCTATATAATTCGAAAACATTTGGTAGCAAGTTTTCTACTACGGGCGCGAGAGGGTTAACAGAATACTTGAAAATAGTTGATAGTGAAAATGAGGATTGTATATTAAAAATATATCAACTTTTGAAAGAAAACAAAATTGAAAATACATTTCCAAATGCAGAAATCGCATTGAGAATCTTTTTAAGCTATGATGGTAACTAACTGCAGTGGGGAACGCTCCTTCTCTAAATTAAAAAGAATTAAGAAGTGCAATGCTTCAAGAGAGATTAACCATTTTGTCGCTTATGTCCATAGAATTTGATGTGCTAAAAAGCATGGATTTTGAAGAAGTGATTAACGATTTTGCCCATCTGAAATCTAGAAGGGGTCCTCTTCAAATAAAATAGATTTTTAAGCACTAACCTGTAAATTCTAAAAAAAGTTACTTTTGTGGACTATATTACATTTATCTATTCGTTTCATATGGTTGTTAATAAAAATAAATATTTAACCTTGATTATCTACTTTCTTTGTCTATTCTAACAAAATAGTGTTCTGTCAAATTCATAGGGGCCCAATTATCCTATTATGACCAGGGCCTCCAATAGGTTAAAGACGGCCCTGAATATATTATTTAGAGACACTATATCTTATGTCCCGATAGAAAATTTTCCAGAAAATTCCGATTAGAAATGAGTCATAAACGGATTTTTTTTGGAATTTTTCAACTTTTTAAGCAAACTCGTTCATAAAAGAGGTACAATTTTTTAGTACATACATTACTATGCNGGGAAGGATGGGTGTGTGGAAGTGGATGATGAGTGTATGGTATGAGTATGGGAGGGATGGGTGTGCATGGAATATTTAGTGAATGATGGGTGACAACCCATGAGTTTTTATTTACTAAGTAATCATTTGAAAAGGGCTGGCTTTGGATCTATGTTGTTATATAGATCCATGGCTCTGACAATATCTATTCGTTTCATGTGATTGTAAATATTTAACCTTGTTTATCTACTTTCTTTGTCTATTCTAACAAAATAGTGTTCTGTCAAAGTCATAGGGGCCCCATTATCCTATTATGCCCAGGGCCTCCAATAGGTTAAAGAAGGTCCAGGGTATAGTGCGTTCGTAGCGGCATTTTTAACTGTCCCTGGACAGTTTGTAAGATGTAAAATAAACCTTGTTCTTGGGGCACCTGATGTAAACAAGATAGACAATTGATGAGGGGAGTGCGGGACGTTGTTATGACGTTATATATATCTGAAATGTTTTATTTGAATTCATATTAAAATCATTATGTAGAATTTCTTTGTGGTAAGACACAATGACCTTTTCACAACTTTTGTGGGTATCACAGCATTACTAAGAGCCTCCTGCACTAATAATCTCTTCATAATTCAATCTTCTAATCTTTTTACTCTGGTAATGCCGCCACTGGTCGCTACTCACATTAAAGTAGCTACTCAATTGTCCTCACGAGGCTGAGTGCACCCCGAAATCACAAGCACAAAGTCGAAAATTTTCCGACCCCGCCGGGGATTGAACCCGGGTCCCCCAAGTGCAATGCCAGTGTGATACCCACTAGACCAGGGGGACTGCTAAAATCATTATGTCTGATTGTATTTATAAAATCAAAATCATTATGTCTGATTGTATTTTGTATTTATAAAATCAAAATGAGAAAAATACTCATGCCATAATTTATTTAGTGGAAAATCAGTAATCTTCCACTAAATATTCACACTTGATCCTGCCAAGGGGGGTGCGGTCGCCCCCGCCCCCCTTTAAATCCACCACTGGATTTTGAATGAAGTGTGAGATCTGTTCCCATACAACAAATTTATCAATAACAGTCAGAATATTACACACGAGGCGAATTTTATTTCGTTAAGATTTTTGGAAGCAAGATTGTGAAAACAGCTGATTATTCCCTTTTTTATTTACCAATTTGGCCACTAGAGGCAGCGTTCTCATCTCA
>JAAEEI010039738.1:163611-176341 GCA_012654025.1 Pachypsylla venusta
CGTTGACCGATTTGGATGAAATTTGGTGTATAGGTCCCATCTGGGCTCTAATTGATGTGCCCCGAAACTTTTGGGTTCAATCAAATTCACCGCTGGCGCTTTTTACCCCTTTAAAGCGGTTTTCATTAATCCTGTCTAAAAAGAAAATGGTAAGAGCCAGAGACTTCAAATTTAGTAGGTATGTCAAATTTAGGGTCTAATTACGCCCCAGATTTGGAATCGTCACGAGAAACGCCCCCTCAATTTTTTTGGGGGGGAGGGGTATTTTTTGCCAGAAAAATAATAAACCCATGTGTCACATTGGCAGAGTTTTTTAACATCCAATGAAGACTTACTAACTTCTCCAGTCTAAATAAATCATACTTGAGATTTACAATCTTGAGGTTACTTGAGGGTGACATCCTCACGGACCGAGTCCACCTAAGCCGATGGTGTAAAAAAATACAGAAAGCAACTCTGTAATATTAATAATTTAACTGACGTGGCAGACTGTCTGTCGCGGTTTCATGTCAATTATTAGCCTCTATGATAATAGATTTATGATGACAATTGAACACTTTAGTAGCAAATAATAACTTCTTTAGAGCAGCAATCTCATACATCCAGCTATCATATTAGAAAATAATGATGCTTATTGATTGATTCATGTCAATTATTAGTTTTATGTCAATTATTAGCCTCTATGATAATAGATTTATGATGACAATTGAACACTTTAGTAGAAAATAATAACTTCTTTAGAGCAGCAATCTCATACATCCGGCTAACATCGCGGAAATAATGATGCTTATTGATTGATTCATGTCAATTATTATCCTTTATAATTAGCTTTATGTCAATTATTAGCCTCTATGATATTAGAATTATGATGACAATTGAACACTTTAGTAGCAAATAATAACTTCTTTAGAGCAGCAATCTCATACATCCAGCTATCATATTACAAAATAATGATGCTTATTGATTGATTCATGTCAATTATTAGCCTCTATGATATTAGATTTATGATGACAATTGAACACTTTAGTACCAAACAATGACATCTTTAGAATAAAAGCACAATCATGATGTTAAACACGTTCACTTCATTCGGCCAATTAAACAAATAAAAACACAATCATGATGTTAAACACCTTCACTTCATTTGTGATACAAAATGACAAACAAATAAAAGCACAATCGTAATGTTAAACACCTTCACTTCATTCGGCCAATTAAACAAATAAAAGCACAATCATGATGTTAAACAAGTTCACTTCATTCGGCCAATGAAACAAATAAAAGCACAATCATGATGTTAAACAAGTTCACTTCATTTGGCCAATTAAACAAATAAAAGCACAATCATGATGTTAATTTCATTTAAACACCTTCATTTCATTTGGACAATTGAACAAATAAAAGCACAATCATGATGTTAAACACGTTCACTTCATTCGGCCAATTAAACAAATAAAAGTACAATCATGATGTTAAACACGTTCACTTCATTTGGCCAATTAAACAAATAAAAGCACAATCATGATGTTAAAAACGTTCACTTCATTTGGCCAATTAAACAAATAAAAGCACAATCATGAACGTGATGTTAAACACGTTCACTTCATTCGGCCAATTAAACAAATAAGAACACAATCATGATGTTGAACACGTTCACTTCATTCGGCCAATGAAACAAATAAAAGCACAATCATGATGTTAAACGCCTTCACTTCATTTGGCCAATTAAACATATAAAAGCACAATCATGATGTTAAACACGTTCACTTCATTTGGCCAATTAAAGTTTCACTTGTCAGAATTGATGGCGTTCCAATGTGAAACCAGCACGTGATGTAATTAGTTGATCAAGTATGTGTGGCCGTTGGTCATACCCACCCTGCCACACGAGGCATAAATTGGGCGAACACGTGGTTATTATATTTGGAGGGTCTAATCGAATTAGAGGCCACGTGAGGTCATAGACATTTGCCAACTTACAACGAATAATTAGTATTACGGAAACGTGAAAAAACACTTTACTATAAAAATACTATTTTACTAATTATATACATTTTAAAAGTAAAATAGAATTTACTAATTATACAGGGTGTAACAGGTTGTTGTATAAGTAAAATAGAATTTACTAATTATACAGGGTGTAACAGGTTGTTGTGTTCAACGGTATAAGTAAAATAGAATTTACTAATTATACAGGGTGTAACAGGTTGTTGTGTCCAACGGTATAGGTAAAATAGAATTTACAAATTATACAGGGTGTAACAGGTTGTTGTGCCCAACGGTATAGTTAAAATAGAATTTACTAATTATACAGGGTGTAACGGAGATGACATTTCCAAAATTATCCAAAATGGTTGGATAATTTTACCTTGTATTGTTATTAGACAGTGTACGATAGGTAAATATATTGACAGAACTACAATACATTAACCCTTTGTTGGTCGGGACACGTACTACAATACATTAACCCTTTGTTGGTCGGTCCACGAACTTTTGGAACCACCCTCGAACATGTTAGCAATTTGGTGTGACAGACCTAAAATACATTGCCACATGAATTCCATTAACAATATTGAATTGATATAAGATATTACTTATAAGGACAATTCTTGTCATTGCCACATGAATTCTATTACCAATATTGAATTGATAAGATATTACTTATAAGGACAATTCTTGTCATTGCCACATGAATTCTATTACCAATATTGAATTGATAAGCTATTACTTATAAGGACAATTCTTGTCATTGCCACATGAATTCCATTAATGATAAGATATTACTAATTACGGTCATTCCATCATTCCAACAATTGACATTCTCTCACGATGTAATGGCCAACTCAGCAGATCCACATTTATAGTCATAGACTAGTCGGATTTGCTGACCAGTGGACCCTGAACTTATTCAACAAACTGACCACAATCAAGGACCTTATCTAGAAGTCTGTGAATTGTAGATACATTATCAATCTATCATCTATGTATCTGTAGAAGATAAAATCTATTGTAGAAATAATTTTGTCTCTGTCAATTATTAGCCACCAAGATGAGCCATGTCAATTATTAGCCTCCAGAAAACAACAAATTATTTACATCTGTATTTTCATACATCTGGCTACCATAGGAACCGATGAGGCCACTATTAATTCATTCAATCATTGGACACTATTGATTGATTGAATCATTGAACATTATTGATTCATTGAATACATTGGACACTATTGATTGATTGAATCATTGAACAATATAGATTCATTGAATCATTGGAAACTATTGATAGATTGAATCATTGAACACTATTGATTCATTGAATACATTGGACACTATTGATTGATTAAATCATTGAACACTATTGATTCATTGAATACATTGGACACTATTGATTGATTGAATCCTTGAACAATATAGATTCATTGAATCATTGGACACTATTGATAGATTGAATCATTGAACACTATTGATTCATTGAATACATTGGACACTATTGATTCATTCAATCATTGAACAATATAGATTCATTGAATCATTGGAAACTATTGATCGATTGAATCATTGGACACTATTGATACATTGATTCATTGGACACTATTGATTGATTGAATCATTGAACACTAATGATTGATTGAATCATTGAACACTATTGATTGATTGAATCATTGGAACATTTTGACACTATTGACTGATTGAATCATTTTGACACTATTGGTTTATTGAATCATTGGACACTATTGATTCATTGAATCATTCGACACTATTGATTCATTGAATCATTCGACACTATTGATTCATTGAATCATTGGACATTATTGATTCATTGAATCATTGGACACTATTGATTCATTGAACCATTGGACACTATTGATTCATTGAATCGTTGGACACTATTGATTCATTGAATCATTGAACACTTTCAATGAATCAATATTAATAGTGATCCCATCCAGTATTCGTTTGACGTCAATCGAGGTTCCAACAGCAAAATATGAAACATGAAAGCCAGCAGCACTAGGTTAGGTACTTGTCTCCACATGAGAGTAGTGGCGTATCCGCAGATGGGGAAGGGGGGGTCAGGACCCCCGGGCCTTCTATGGTCCGAGGAAATTACCGTCCATTAAGTATGCATGTCAGTATATGGAGCACCACAGTGAAAGTGTCAGTGACATTGCTCTCTCACAGTGATTTTTGTGAACGTTAGTGAACTCCACTTTGGATCCCGGTATACATCCCGAAATGCACTTGTATATGTGTATGTATGTATGTTTGTTACGCGATACAAGCCACAATTTTCATCCGATTTTAACGAAATTGGGTAAGTATTTACATATATATTTATAACATAAAGGAAATTTGATGTATAGTTTTTGGGGGCCCTGGCCCCTTACCCGAAGGTACTAGGGGGCCCAATACTGTGTTTTTTAAAAATGATTTTTATCTTTCAAAAGAAGCTTTTCAAAAAGAAGCTCAGGGGGACTCGGGCTGTGAGGAGGTCACCCCCAAATATCTTGTATAGTTCAAAAAGAAGCTCAGGTGGACTCGGGTCGTGAGGAGGTCACCCCCAAATACCTTGTATAGTTCAAAAAGACGCTCAGGTGGACTCGGGTCGTGAGGAAGTCACCCCCCAAATATCTTGTTTAGTTCAAAAAGAAGCTCAGGAGGACTCGGGTCGTGTGGAGGTTACCCCCAAATATATTCGAGTTATATCTTGTATAGTTCAAAAGAAGCTCGGGTGGACTCTGGTCTTGAGGAGGTCACCCCCAAATATCTTCGAGTTATATCTTGTATAGTTCAAAGAGAAGCTCAGGTGGACTCGGACCGTGAGGAAGTCACCCCCAAATATATTCGAGTAATATCTTGTATAGTTCAAAAAGAAGCTCAGGTGGACTTGGGCCGTGAGGAGGTCACCCCCAAATATATTCGAGTAATATCTTGTATAGTTCAAAAAGAAGCTCAGGTGGACTTGGGCCGTGAGGAGGTCACCCCCAAATATCTTCGAGTAATATTTTGTATAGTTCAAAAAGAAACTCAGGTGGACTTGGGCCGTGAGGAGGTCACCCCCAAATATCTTTGAGTAAATCTTGTATAGTGCACCTTCTCTTTAAAGAAGAGTCGGAGAAAAATGTCCTGTGTTACCCAAAAATAACTTATGTTTTATTTTTGATAAAAACATTTAGGGATTATCAAGGAAGGTCCTAAAAAAATTGATTTTTTTTTTTTCTAAATCATTTGGAGTACCTATTATAAATGGACAAGAGACCCCCAGGATATGTGAAAACCGGAAAAAAAGGGCGAAAACCCCGTCAACAACTGTTGTAATTTATCTACAAACCAAATTTCATCTACAAACCAAAGTCTGCAGCAATTACCGTCCTTATATCGTACCTGACACACGCACGACCAACGTCTGAAACTCGAGATTTGGGCTCTAGGGAAGTCAAAAACTATTTCGACATTGAAAACTCGACATCGAATATTTCAGCCCATTACAATACTTTGGGAGCCTGTCTACTATTCGAGAGTATTTTCGCAAGACTATATTTTTTGAGAAATTTATATCCCCTCTTATTTTCCCTTCACCCCCCCCCCCCCCCNCCCCCCCCCCCAAATTCTCCAATCAAAGAGTTCTGGTTACGCCTCTGCATTCGAGTCTAGTGTAAACTTCACACGTATCGGACCATGAATGAAATTACAGGATGGCCTAGCCTACACACAGTTATCATTAGAATTGAAAAAGAATCCATCTGGCCCTGTCATACACAGCTTTCCGCCCTGAAAATGATTGATCCCTAAAAGCAAGGGGAGGGGGTCCATGGGGTCCAGACCTCCCCGAAATTTCATTTATTTTTTTATGCATTACTTATGTAATATTGTAGGGTGTACCTAATTCATCATCACCACACCAACAACAAAAATAACAAGAACAACATCAAAAACAACATCATCAACAACAACACCAACAACAACATCATTAACAAGAACAACAACTACATCATCATCAACAACAACATCAACTACATCATCATCAACAACAACATCAACTACATCAACAACAACAACATCACCTTCCATGATCATCATTTTCAGGTGTTAGTTCTGGCTTGGCTTCATCAACAACAACACCAACAACAACATCATTAACAAGAACAACAACTACATCATCATCAACAACAACATCAACTACATCATCATCATCATCATCATCAACAACAACATCAACATCACCTTCCATGATCATCATTTTCAGGTGTTAGTTCTGGCTTGTCTGTCATCCTTCGGATCCCCCCTCTCCTCTCCTGAAAAAAAGTCTCCCTAAATATAAAAAAACTAGTAGATCTGTGAACTGTTTTTCTCAATTAAAATGATCACTTTAACGCCCCAAGTGGTGTCGTATGGGGACCCAAAAACTAATTTCTATATATTGAATATAAATAATGTCCAGACAAAATTTCATCAAAATCGGATAAGGCGTTCGCCAGCTATCGTGGTACAAAAAGACAAACCGAAGAAACAAAAGAACTGTGGAACGAACTAACAGACGACATTTAAAGAAAAATGATGGAGTTAAAACTAGATCTCACTTATGAGTTAGTTCGATAATTTGCAAAAAATATTTGAAGGTCAGTTTTACTTTTTTTTTTTTAACTTTATCTTCAAATATTAGCCCAGTCAAATTAGATCAAAAAAGACTAAAATTAGCGGAAAAATTAAGCGGTTTTTGGCCCCTAAAAAATTAGATCAAAATATTTAAAGGTCAGTTTTACTTTTTTTTTTAACTTTATCTTCAAATATTAGCCCAGTCAAATTAGATCAAAAAAGACGCGAGCCTAGAATAAATTAATAAAAAGCGGGAAATGATTTTATTTCACGTTGGGCATCCTGAATAATTGTAATCTAAGTTTGCGACAGTTTATGGGGTGAGCTAAATTTTTTAGGGGCCAAAAACCGCTTAATTTTTCCGCTAATTTTAGTTTTTAGCGTATAACATTCGAACGATGCATTTTATGAAAAAAATTGCTCTACTCGAACTTAATGAGAATTGAATTTGACGTCGAATAACATATTAAAATGTTAAATTCGGTTCAGCGGTTTGGTCAGAATGGGAAGTCGAAAATAGGCTATTTTTTACACTGTTTCAGAAAATTGATTTATACTCCAATTTAAACGCCTGTAACTCAAAATCGGTTATTCCAAATAAAAAAATGATATTATGTGGGAAATCAAATTTCACGTTCAGAACATACCCATTTGCAAAATTTGCTCCTTCCTACGCATAGGTAGACGGACAAAGCGAAAAGTGGTCGTAGCCGCCGCGCCGATTGGCCGCTATATGACTATCTGGTAATTTTATGACGTCTGACCTCCAAAATTATTTTTATTTTAATTTTAACGCAAACAATTTGCCTTACAAAACAAAACAAAGGAAAGTGACATATGCAGCCATCCCGGCGCGTCCATTTCCTCTTTTTTGGGGTTTTCAATTCCATTTCTGGTCGAGATTTTGATAATTTTGTTATTCTGTAACTATCACTTTCAATTAAATCCATTTTTGAATCAGATCGAACGAGTTCTTGTTTCTTTGAAATTTTATTCATATTTTGTATACTCAGACATTATTATACTCCTTAGTTAGAAAATTATTGCAGAAAATTTTCAGAATTATTATTATTATTTTTTATTTTTTTATTTTTTTCGTAGGTTAAAATGTTTTGGGTTTTAAAATTAAATATAAAATTATTAATTTTATATTTAATTGTTAAGTGATTTTATCGTCCAAGCAGAAGCTCTACGTTGCATTTGGGGGTGATAGGGCAGCATCAGGCGGAGGTTTTTGCAAATCCCCTCCCTAGCACCGCCACACAAAACAAATATAAATATACAAAGCATTTATGCTCTCAGTGCACCCATAGCACCTCTATTTTTTCTAATTTGATCTTTAGTTTGTATTTAAAAGTCGTAGTGCTGATTTGCCACTATGCAGCAATTTTCAATTTTCATGCTCCCGACGGTCAAAATCTTTCATTTTTGGTAAGGAATTGAATTAGAATGTACTTTTTGGGACTCATTTGGTTACAAGAAAGTATTTAGAAGCTTTGTGTCGTAATGTGTTGGTAGTGCGTTAGGGTGGAGCTGCTGACATTGTGACACTAGTTCCTATACTAAAATTTCTGGACGAATTATGACGACTAGATACCAAAAAACGGGTCTAGAAAAAATGTGTGTCCGTCCTTCCTCAAAAATCGTGTCCGCGCATTTACAGCCTTTATTACTGGTCCGATTTTGATGATATTTGGACACAATATTCCTTGAGGCCATAATAAATTCAACCTTAACATTGGAGATAGCACCCTCTGGGGTCCATTTATGGGTCAAAAAGGGGGTTATTTTGGGGTGACCCTCTAGAACAAAACGGCATGGCCGATTTTTATGAAATTTAAAACACACACTTTTTGTGACATATCTTCGGTAAATTTTGGGTCTCATGGTGCTATCTTTATCTGGGGGGGGGGGGGCTTTTAGGGCACCAAACTTCAAATTCGGGTCACCCCTCTAAAATTAGCAACGGACACCCTTTGTAACATATGTATTATCGACAAATTTTTATATGCATCTGGGGGTCCTTTAGGGCACCAAACCTGAAATTCAGTAGCAATAGCAGTATTTTCTCTTGTGTCTCAACACTCATAATTGTCAACCAAGAGTATTTTCTCTTGTGTATCAACTCATAATTGTAAACCAAGCGTATTTTCTCTGGTGAATCAACACTCATAATTGTAGACCAAGCGTATTTTCTTTTGTGAATCAACACTCATAATTGTCAACCAAGAGTATTTTCTCTTGTGTATCAACTCATAATTGTAAACCAAGCGTATTTTCTCTTGTGTTTCAACACTCATAATTGTAAACCAAGCGTATTTTCTCTTGTGAATCAACACTCATAATTGTAAACCAAGCGTATTTTCTCTTGTGAATCAACCACTCACAATTCTAAACCAAGCGTATTTTCTCTTGTGAATCAACACTCATAATTGTAAACCAATCGTATTTTCTCTTGTGTCTCAACACTCATAATTGGAACTACATACAGAGTTCCACCCTTATTTTATTTTGAAGGTCCTAAATTTGGAGACTGGTGGTATCTATATCTATTGTATTTGGTATTGCCTGTTATATGAGTGTCTATGCAACCTACAACAAAAAATATCCCCCAGTGTCAAATAAATATCCCCAACTGACAAATAAATTTTGGATGATGTTAATTTCAGTTCAGTTTGAATGTCTGTTAAAAACTGTAATTTGAAGGCGTAAGTGTCAAATGGTAGTCGTTTCCAAAAGATGATGCGCTGGTAGTCGTTTCCATAAGATGATGCGCTGGTAGTCGTTTCCAAAAGATGATGAGCTGGTAGTCGTTTCCAAAAGTAGATGCGCCGGTAGTCGTTTCCAAAAGTAGATGCGCCGGTAGTCGTTTCCAAAAGATGATGAACTGGTAGACCCCCCACTTGAGTGATTCAGGACGTAGTAAATGTAGAATCACCTTGTATCACGTGATTTATAGTTATGGTAGGTAGAGGCAAACAATTAGCCATCCGACATACCTTCCATACAAATGTAGTCATTAAACATAAGACCACACATAAACAAATTGTAGAACAAACAAAAAAATAGCAGAATCAAATTCAAATGAATATTTAAATCTTAGCAATTTGGCAGACTTCCAGTGGTAATAAACACAACCAAAGAGGAGGTCTTTGCCGATGACCAACGACCACCGGGATGACTGCGGGAGTTCAGACTTCTAGTGGTAATAAACACAAACAAAGAGGAGGTCTTCGCCGATGACCAACGACCACTGGGATGACTGCGGGAGTTCAGACTTCTAGTGGTAATAAACACAAAGAGGAGGTCTTTGCCGATGAACAACGACCACCGGGATGACTGCGGGAGTTCAGACTTCTAGTGGTAATAAACACAAACAGAGAGGAGGTCTTCGCCGATGACCAACGACCACTGGGATGACTGCGGGAGTTCAGACTTCTAGTGGTAATAAACACAAACAAAGAGGAGGTCTTTGCCGATGACCAACGACCACCGGGATGACTGCGGGAGTTCAGACTTCTAGTGGTAATAAACACAACCAAAGAGGAGGTCTTTGCCGATGACCAACGACCACCGGGATGACTGCGGGAGTTCAGACTTTTAGTGGTTATAAACACAAAGAGGAGGTCTTTGCCGATAACTAACGACCACCGGGATGACTGATAATTCTTCGTGGATGTAAATCTCCGCAGAAAATCTGAATGAGCAAAGGAGTAATGGAGGTTGTTAATACTAGTAGCAACTCCCACTTCTTCAGACCAAAGGAATGGTGGAGGATGTTAAGACCAGGAGCAACTCCCACTTCTTCAGACCAAAGGAATGGTGGAGGATGTTAAGACCAGTAGCAACTCCCCCTTCTTCAGACCAAAGGAGTGGTGGAGGATGTTAAGACCAGTAGCAACTCCCCCTTCTTCAGACCAAAGGAGTGGTGGAGGATGTTAAGACCAGTAGCAACTCCCACTTCTTCGGACCAAAGGAGTGGTGGAGGATGTTAAGACCAGTAGCAACTCCCCCTACTTCAGACCAAAGGAGTGGTGGAAGTTGATGAGATTAGTAGCTACTCCCCCTTCCCCAGACCAAAGGAGTGGTGGAGGTTGATGAGATTAGTAGCAACTCTCCCTTCCCCAGACCAAAGGATTGGTGGAAGTTGATGAAATTAGTAGCTACTCCCCCTTCCCCAGACCAAAGGAGTGGTGGAGGTTGATGAGATTAGTAGCAACAAGGTGTGGGGAAGGGGTTCTCCACACCAATCTCGAATAAATTGGCTTCCCTGATAAAACGAGCTCAACAGAAGAGAAGAGTAAAATCTTCTTCTTTTACTTCACATTTTCCCGATTCCATTTGGGGACGGCTCTCTACCATGTCACAACATTTTGTCTGGTGCCTACTCCCTTTGACTGTAACCCTTTCCTGGCATGACAAGCCGAGCTTGCTTCTCACAGAGTCAACAGAAACTGAGAAAAAACTCGTTTTACTTTCTCTTCCTATAGAAGATAAGAGTATTGTAATTGTGCAGAAAATTCGAAAAAAAAAATTGGCCTAAAAATCGTTTGGCGGGAACCCAAAACCCAAAATAAAATTCAAATATGTCATTTCCTATTGGGCCATATTTTCAGTATTTTGGGTCATTTTTTTTTTTTTTTTTTGTGATGACCTCTCAAGCAGAGTTTTTTTAAGAAGCCAATATAGGGATTAAAAAATTTGATTCAAGCTGAACTTGAAATTAAAAAAAAAAAATAACTCCGGTCCTGTTTGAGTACAGATCTCAAATGAATCACGAATGTATTGATTTTCATTTAATTTTCAACAATCAATGTTTTAAAGAATTGGTAGTTTTTATTTAAGATTTCAAAATTGGTCCTACAGGGGAGGACCAACCCTGAAATTGTCACCAATTTGAAAACTTCAGTGTTATTTCAGTTTTTCTCGATTTTCTAAACCGTCCTGTAGCCGAGATACTAATAATAATAATAGTTCCTTATTTATACTGCCCGAATAGGACTGAAGAGTTCTTTGACACCGACAGTTTTTTGGGTGCTATTGTGGTAAATATCCCAAATTCATAAAATTTCATGCGTTGACTGGGTTTGAACCCTCCACTATACCACCAACTCATACTTTCAGCTGAGCTCCACCCCTTTCCTATTTATTAACCCATATAGAGCTCCTCTCCTTTTCCTCTTTATCAACCCGTATAGAGCTCCTCTCCTTTTCCTCTTTATCAACCAGTATAGAGCTCCTCTCCTTTTCCTCTTTATCAAACAACCCGTATAGAGCTCCTCTCCTTTTCCTATTTATCAACCCGTATGGATCAATTATTTCACAATTCCTTTGTAAATAAATAATTAGTACATCAACTAAGAAGTCAGAAGTTGTCTATTCATTAAAATAGCAACGTTTACGTCTAAGTGACGGCTAAATGTACAAACAACGTACTTAACTAAAATAAATGGCAAAGTTACGCACGTATCCTAATCACAATAATTATGCACCAATCAGTGTAGGACAAGTTGGGGGAATATTGTGCAGCGGGGTAATATTGCGCACACTTTACAAACAGTATCTTTACAAACAGTGTCCCCCGTCGCCTCGGTCTATTCGCGAAAAACTCAAAAACTACTGAACGGATTTTCATGCGGTTTTCACCAAAAGACAAAGTGATTCCTGAGGAAGTTTTATAGGCAAAGTGATTTCTGAGGAAGTTTTATAGGCAAAGTGATTCCTGAGGAAGTTTTATAGCCAAAGTGATTCCTGAGGAAGTTTTATAGACAAATTGATTCCTGAGGGAGGTTTATAGACAAAGTGATTCCTGAGGAAGTTTTATCGACAAAGTGATTCCCTAGGAGGTTTTAGAGACAAAGTGATTCTTGAGGAAGGTTTATAGACAAAGTGATTCCTGAGGAAGATTTATAGACAAAGTCATTCCTGAGGAAGTTTTATAGACAAAGTTATTTCTGAGGAAGTTTTATCGACAAAGTGATTCCCGAGGAGGTTTTATAGACAAAGTGATTCCTGAGGAAGTTTTATAGACAAAGTGATTCCTGAGGAAGGTTTATAGACAAAGTAATTCCTGAGGAAGGTTTATAGACAAAGTGATTCCTGAGGAAGTTTTATAGACAAAGTGATTTCTGAGGAA
>JAAEEI010039738.1:206822-228908 GCA_012654025.1 Pachypsylla venusta
CACTGTAAACGGTACGGCGTATGAGAGCACTGTCACTGGGTAGTGTGAATGCTCCTTTATTGTCACAATCTCAAAATTGTTGTTGAATTTCGTAACCGTAGCGAAGCATAGGCAAACAGCCAGTACTGTAAAAATCTCTTTTCATTCTTAAGTTTTGTAATGCGAGTAGATTTTATTTATATTTTACTTTTTAGGGTTCCAAAGATTCTTTTGTGACGTCATCATTATCTGCGCAAGCTATGTGCTTGTTTTCTATCCTACTTACCTATCTTCAACCAAAGTTTGATCATATAGTGACGTCATCATTATCTGCGCAAGCTATGTGCTTGTGTTCTATCCTACTTACCTATCTTCAACCAAAGTTTGATCATATTGTGACGTCATCATTATCTGCGCAAGCTATGTGCTTGTGTTCTATCCTACTTACCTATCTTCAACCAAAGTTTGATCATATTGTGACGTCATCATTATCTGCGCAAGCTATGTGCTTGTGTTCTATCCTACTTACCTATCTTCAACCAAAGTTTGATCATATTGTGACGTCATCATTATCTGCGCAAGCTCTGTGCTTGTGTTCTATCCTACTTACCTATCTTCAACCAAAGTTTGATCATATTCTGATGAAGATACTAAAAACAAAATGGAGGTGACCGAATCAAAACATTGAAACCATTTTCTTCGTTGTGATCTTTGACCTCCTACGTCAACGAACAGAAAAGGTATATTGCTAATGACTATTGTGAATTCTGTTATTCCTTTGGTAGCTTTTCGTGCGTGAAGTATATCTTTGTTGCTTGGAATATAGTCCTGAGAAACGAGAAACAAAATATTAGTCCTGAGAAGCAAGAAACAAAAGGTTAAGTAAATATGCCGCCATAAGGCATTGGGTGAGTAGCTTTTCGAGCTTGAAATATATCTTTGTTGCTTGGAATATAGTCCTGAGAAACGAGAAACAAATATTAGTCCTGAGAAACAAGAAACAAATATTAGTCCTGAGAAGCAAGAAACAAAGGTTAAGTAAATGTGCCGCCATAAGGCCTCGGGTGAGTAGCTTACTGAGAAACAAGAAACAAAAGGTTAGTAAATATGCCGCCATAAGGCATCGGGTGAGTAGCTCTTCGAGCTTCAAATTTATCTTTGTTGCTTGGAATATAGTCCTGAGAAACGAGAAACAAATATTAGTTCTGAGAAACAAGAAACAAATATTAGTCCTGAGAAACAAGAAACAAAAGGTGAAGTAAATGTGCCGCCATAAGGCCTTGGGTGAGTAGCTTTTTGAGCATGCAGCATATCTTTGTTGCTTGAAATATAGTCCTGAGAAACGAGAAACAAATATTAGTTCTGAGAAACAAGAAACAAATATTAATCCTGAGAAACAAGAAACAAATATTAGTCCTGAGAAACAAGAAACAGAAGATGAAGTAATTGTGCCGCCATAAGGCATTGGGTGAGCCAAAAAATAATCAGCCAATTCAATGTACATACCATGCGTATGTGTACCTAGTCGGCATGGTATGTAGAATCGGCCATCGTGAGGACAGTGCCCTCAGATGTACCGGGGCAACAAAAGCAGTCAAATGTGTTTGACCAAAGACTATCAATACAGCAATGCGAACCAAAGGAATATCCACATTGTCTCACAGTGATCATTCCCATTTCATTAATGGTGATGATTGTCTGGCATGAAAGGCGATTTTACAAATATCATTTTTTTTTTTTTAATTTGGCTTAACGTCTCTTTAACATTATCATTCAAGACGGGGGTTTTACCTTCCATTCGCTGGAAACTTGCAAACCAGCTACCCACATTGACTTCACCCAGCCCGGGTTGGGCCAGAAAAATGAGCCAACGATACGTGGTGTTCCCAAGCGGTCACCCATCCAAGTACTGACCACGCCCGACGTTGCTTAACTTCAGTGATCTGACGGAAACTGGTGCATTCAATGTGGTATGATCGTTGGCTACAAATATCATTGATTTTAGTCTTAATGTAGCCACTAATCATTTTTATGTGGTGTAGACGATATTTATGTGAAATAAAAACAATTTTGGCACAATTTTTTAGAAGAAATGATACCAGAATGTGCTTTTTTTGGTTTCAATTTTAAAAAAATCTGGCCTCTGGGGGGCTATCACCCCTTCGCCCCCCCCCCTGCATCCGTCCCTGGTTTGGTGCTACATGGCTGAATGACCTTCCTAAGAAGGTCATTCAGCCTTTAAAAAAACTTTGCTTCAAACCAATGAAAAGCGAGGCAGTTTCTATGGATACTGTGAGAAGTAAGCTAGGATTCCCATGCCAGGAAAGAGTAGGCACCGAACAAAAAGTTGTGCCATGGTAGAAACAGGAAAGCAGCGCCAATCCCTCCTAATAAATTTGGGAAAGGGTGAAGTTAAAGAAGAAGATTAATTTCAGTCTTTTGGGGATCATGATTGCTGCTACAACAACACAACAGGACAGTCTTTTTAACTGATGAATGATACTTTGCCAACTAAAAATTTGAAAATATGTAGAAAAAAAGTTAAATCGCCCTAATTTTGCACTTTGTTATGTAAACCTTTCCCAAAAAGTGTTTTCTGCGTGACATTGAAAAAGAAGCACAGGGTTAGATGATAATCACTCGCGTTTCACATTTAATGGCTTAACTCGAAAAAAATTTCGGGGGGGGGGGGCTATAGCCGGCCAGCCCCCCCTTGTGTACGCCCATGTTGCCCCCTCCTTTCAGTACTGATCTGGTCTCACCTTTTTCGCTATTCTCTCCCAATTGTCGAAGAAATATTGAATAGAATCTCCCAATTGATATTCGCTGCGTCGTTCAAAAGCTCTTTGAATAGCATTGTCTTCCCAGAGTATCTTCAATTCATTCACATAATTATTAAACAGTCTCGAATCTATGCATAAACTATTATCGTACTGAAAGATTTTCTCAGCATAAACAGCATTCATTTCATTTTGCCAAGGTATGCCAAATTTATTATCGTGTAATAATTTACTACGGGCATCTATAAGTACTTTCATGCCTGAAAAAAGTAAAATAAATCTTAATATATAAATCAGAAATTTGTGTGTACCTATGTATGAGGGGTTGTCTGTCACAATACCACAGCCCAAACGGTAGCAGATAGCGTAAAATTGATGGGAATGGACCCAACCAAAATCATGGTCTATGACCCCAGGAGAATTATCAGAACTAAAATATATCTTTTTCGAGTTACGGCCAAATTTCTAATTTATTCACCACGGACAGTCACGGTGTGACATCTTAAAATTTGTCGCGACAACATATCAACTCAAAGCGAGAAAGTTTTAGGTGGCCCTTTAGTCCTTAATTTAGGACATTTTCTGCAAAGGTATGGCCAACCATTCCAGAGTTACGAGTTCAAAACCGGGAAAGGACAAAATAATATTTTGAATTTACTAAAAAGTCAGAATGATCGTGCCCCTAAGGCGCCTGGCAAAACGTTTAAATCTTGGGTTTTAAAGGTTGTAATATACAGGCTGCACACAAACCAATTCTACGTACTTTGAAACGTAAAATATCAAATTTTGAGGACGGTATTTTTTTTCTTCTTCTTCGTGACGATTCCAAAGGTTCATTATTGAAAATAATAAATCAAAATTCTATGCTATACAAATGTCGTCATTTACACATAAAAAAAAACAGTTTAATAATATTGAACAAAGTCCAAAAATTGATAATGTACGAAATTTCCTGATGAAATATTTCTTTTGGAGGACTTGTTCTTTCTGTTTGTACAATGGGTGTTATTCACACAGCGGGGCTCTTAAGAATGATAACAAATGTTAAATATTGATTCAATTAGATAAACAGCATTATTCTGGAGCCCTTGTAAGCTTCTTATGTTGAAATAATATTCGTGTCGCAATAACACTGAATTACACCCCCTGTGTCAATGGAACGTTAAATACACCAGTTTCCGTAAGATCACTGAAGTTGAGCGACGTCCAGTTCCTCTTCTCGTGAGCCTGCGTACTTGATGAGTGGGTTCAAAGGTTTGAGCCCTCGTACTGCTGGCTATAGCTTGCCCAACACAGGCTGGGTGAGGTCAATGTGGATAGCTGGTTTGTAAGATTCCAGGGAATGGAGCGTGAAATCCCCATCTCGGATGACCTTCATCATCATAGGTTAACAGCTGTGGGGCTGGTTTGCAATAACTCGCCATAAGTTGTTGATACTAAAGAATCCTTACGGATAAGGATTCTTCTCCTTGCTTTCTGCATGGGTAATGGAAAAAATATCGTTTCCCTTAGTCGCCTTTTACGACTGGCATGGGCTTGTGTGCATTGAAGTATTCTTTTTAAGTCCCCTATCCACAGGGGGGCCTTAGGGAGACGTGGAGAAAAAAAACACGGTGTTTCCTCTGCAGATCATCGGTTCTCCCATTAAAAAAGAGTAGACTCTCGAGTGGAAAACCGCCAGGCGAGGATACCACCTAAACCATAGAGCTCTATTTTTATGTGGTCAAATATTGAAATTAATGAGGAAAAAATCCTGCTTCTGCTAGGAATTAAATCTATGCTCTTCAGTTTATCAAATGAGGGAAATTAGTTGACTTGTATATGAGAAAACCCAAAAATGCTTTAATGACTCTTGGATAGAACTGTAATAGTACACGTTCCAGGTCGTACTGTTGCGAAGAACCGACCATCGTATTAACCTAACCACAAATGGTATGGTTAGATTCATATGGCTCTGTCTCCATGATATGATTATTAATCAGAGGGTGATATGTATCGAATCCTAATATTAACCTAAGTATCTCGATAAAACCTAATTTATCTATTCGACAGTAAGTTAATTCGCCATGGCGCGCCAGTGTAAATTTATAACATTCAATCAATTAATAGTGAAATTATCCTGTCCGATGGTAGTCGGATGTATAAAACTGCAGCCCTAAGAATCTGTTTGCTGATAAAGTTTTTAACTGTCATCATACATCTAATCTTGGGGGCTAATATTTGGCATGTGCCAGAACAATCACTGCAATATAATTACGTTAGTAATACAAGATAATAATATTACAGTATTGCTCTCTTAAATTATTTTACACCATTAGCTCAGGTGGACTCGGCCCGTGACAAGTATCACTTATTTATTCTATCATAGTTGGTCTATCGCAGTTGGTCATCCTCACGATGGCCGGTTCTACGCACCAGGACGACCTGGAACGCCTACCATTACAGTTCCAGCCAAGGGCCATCAAAATCTTTTCGGCAAACTCATATCAATCTGTTTCTACCATTTTAATTAATCATGCATCTATAAATGGGAGTGTGATTGTGTGAGAAAAACCGCTACTACTACTACTACATCATAGTTGGTGATGCCCAATTGAATTGGAAGAAATTATGCTTTGGTTAATTTTTAAATTAATTTTTTTAATATACGTGACTAAATAATTGAAAATAGGAATTGATTTTCGTAATACATATTCGTTTTAGGTAACAAACTTCGATGATTTGCCAGGTGATTGTGTTAATGCGAATTACTTCGGGGTTGATATGGGTATATCGATACCGAACTATTCGAAATCATCCCCACCAGATACATCATGTATTATTAAAGATGTCACATTAAAGAAAAAAAAAATTTACGAGGGTATAGGAGACTGTATATTTTTAAGCGAACAATTCTAGTTAAAAATAAAACCTACTCATCATACGTACCTTTGATAATATTTTGATAAATGATTTGTTGATATTCTTTGATAAGTTCCGATTCAAATTTCATTCCATGGATGATTTTCATTTGTTTTAAGAAAGTACTTTTACCACTTTCTCCAGCACCTAGTAATAATAATTTAACTTGTCTCTTATAAACATGTCTATCTTTTTCAATTTTCTTATCAATTTCTTGGCTTCTATATCTTTGCTCAATTTCTTCTGGGCTGTATTGAAATCTCAAACAACAAGGGCATGAAAACATACATCCAGCCATTATCAATCGGAACTTTTAGAAACACTTTTTATTTAAAACAAAATAATTCACATGATTAATATTTTAGATATAAAATAGATTAATGAAACACATGATTTTTATTGTTTAATTAAAAATTAAATTAAAGAATCCTTTATTAAAATGAAACTATTTTTTGTCATTAAACTCCTACCTTTTCCATTATTCATTGGGAGAGGTCTCGAGAATTTGTTTTCAATTCATTATCAACTTGTTGCTTGTTGGGAAATGACTCCAGGCAGAAATTTAGTGTTGTCAAAATTTAAATTTCCCTTCTGAGAGTTCGATTTTTAGCCGGACATGGTAATTAAAAAGTAATTTAAGGTATTTTATTGTAAAAAGTGCAAATCCGTTATCAGATTAGGTTTTACGATCAGGTTCCGATTGAAAATTGTTTTTTTTTAGAAAAATTAATATTTTACCTACCCTACATTGTTGGGGCCCGACTTAGGGGAGAACCGTAGGGTCCACAAACCAGGGAAAAATCCCACGTTCAAAATATTTTCCCCGTTTTCAAAATATTTTTCCCGGTTGGGGGAAAAAAATTTTACTCAAGCAATAAAGGCATGGCCGTAAAAACGTTTCCTAACCTGTCGAGGGGTTTAAAATATGTCAATAAAGCTAACAAGTAAACATAAAAAGTTAAAAACAAAACAAAAGAGAAGTGGAAAAAATAAAAATATGGTTGGTGGGATTTTTCCCGCGATGTGTCACGCCGCACGCGACAAAAATCCCACAACTACGGTTCTCCCCGGAGTCATACCCTCGTTGTTGTTGTTGTTGTTGTTTTTAGTATTTATGTGCTCGTTGTAATGGAAAGCTCCGTGTACAATTTTGAGGGAGAAAAAAATATTTCATCATGATTCAGCTGCCCAACTAATCAAAAATCTAATCAACGCACCTGAATTGTTAATAAATAGACAAAATATATCAAAATATAATTATTGCCAATGAACAACATTATAAAAAAAGAAAAATACTTGAAGCATTCTTTATAAATCAAAATCCGAGCTCCATCAATTATAAAAGCGATGTGGGAAACAATATAAGAATATACCAGCACCTGCTCGATCAACAAAATAAAACGTACGCTCACTTCTATTCTGAACATCGTAGAGTCAACACTTGCCTGAGGATAATAGCCTGAGTGCTATTGAAAGCTCGCCCTAATAATTTCAATTAGAATCGATATTGTCTTTTTTGTAAATATTTTTTATTATTTTACGATTCTTTTTATAAATAATTTTTAAAATATATCAATTTATCTGCAGACCCTTCAACATAATAATCGAATCACTCATTAAAACCGGGTTAAAATGTTTCTTCACCTTTTACGATAATTTTTCACTATTTTTGTACGGTATTTTACAAACTGTACGGAGTTTCAGTGTTTTCAAATTTTTCAAACATTGACATCTGAGAAAAGGCGGTATTATTTTAAAAAAAATAGATTCGACCATTCGCCAATGCGCAATTCGATGATTTCTGATTTCGGTGCTTTTAACGCTTAAAACGTAATTTCATTATTCGCTTCAGTAGTTATTCATTTATCATTCTGATTTTTTTGTATGAAACTATGAAGTAAAAAGAATTTACCCACCCTTGCTCTTATCAGGTATTTATAAAATTTCATGTTTGATAGCCCCTTATCAGATACTGAACTGATAAGGGGCTATCAAATGACTTGTTTTTCCGAGAGACCTATTAATAAAATCAAAGGCTCTAAACGAATGATGGGTGTTTGCCAAGATGAAAAGTCATATATGTCTTCTATTGTAACATACCGCGCTTGAGATTTTTGGTTAGTTTACGTCAACTCGTCTGATATGTTTGTCAGATATTTTCTGACTACTTTGATGGTCGGCTGATATTTCTGAACAAAGACAGAGCAATAAAAAATCGCTGTTAGGCCATGTCCGGTCGATTAAGCTCCTCTTGTTTTAAAATACCTTTAATTTCAATCATTGGGGTTAGGAGCCTCACATCCGCTTAGCCCGGGAGATCGAAACTTGTCAACCCAGTCCTGATTGGTCATTGACATAATAACTAACAACTGGCATGTAGTCTGTGTTCTTCAAGCGAATAGCATGAACGTTACCACACCCAGCACATTGTTTTAAAAAATAAATGTGGCGACTTAAGTTCAAAGAAACACAAAAATAAGAATTTACATCAATCAAACGTCAGACTCCTTGTTGACCGAACGAAATGAGGTCTAAACGAATACTAGAGATGTGTAGTTCATCAGTGTACCGGTACAACTGAGCCGGTACGCAGTTCTATACCGCGGTACATTACGGCTAATACCTACTATACTATTTTCACTCTGAGAAAAAACTAAGGAAGACATTAGGCCCTGGGCTCTTTTTACCAAATTTGGTTGTTTTATTTTTAACATTTGTTACTACAAAAGATATTATAACCTTAACTTGTATTTTTTGTTCATTCTTTTCATACCAGATCAAAATAGCAATATTGCTATTTACTCTCGTTTTAATGGTATTCTAATTTTGAATTACCATTTTACAGGACATACAGTTCACAAGCTTGCTTCTTTTAACTTCAAGTTTCAGCTTCCTATAAATAGAATTGTGCTTAAATGAATATGTGTTGTTGTTTTTTAAGCTTAACGCCTCTCTAACATACGCTACATAAATTAGCTACCCGCATTGATCTCACCCAGCCTCGTAGGACGCTGCCCAACTTAAGTGATCTTACGGGGACTGGTGTATTCAAAATATTGTGTAACCTGGCCGAATACGTGTTTGTCTTTTATAAATAGGAAATTTTATTTTATTTTAGATTTTATTGTCTCTCACAAATGGCTCAACTATTTAAATTATCAAAATATTTTGTAAATTTAAATTTACAAAACAGAACTCTATTTTCGATACATTTACAAAGATGTTTGGTATCCAATACAAAACAATCAATCTATCAATATAATATTATCAATAGAGATGAGCAGAGGTTGAGATATTACAGTAGTCAACACAGAACTGTGAAGGATGAGAAAAAACAGGTAACAAAACAGTCAATCTATCAATATAATATTATCAATAGAGATGAGCAGAGGTTGAGATATTACAGTAGTCAAAACAGAACTGTGAAGGATGAGAAAAAAACAGGTAAATGAATTGAGAACAGTTTTTATCAATAATATCGAATATTGGTATTCGAGTTTCGATATAATTGATATTTTATGTCGATATTAAGATTTCGATAATATCAAAAAAAATCTGAGTATCTAAACAAAATACAAATTAACGTGCCTACGTCAGAAATTACGCTCCTATACTGCTAGTAGAGCTGTCGATATTTATATCGATATTATCGATATTAAGGTTTTGATGTAACCGATATTTTATATCGATATTCGACCATCCGATAATATCGCTTATCGGTATTAAAGTTTCGATAATATCAATATCGGTAATATCGATATTCTTCTTTCGATACGGCAACTTTAAGTCCAAATAGAGTACTATTTACATTAGTCTGATAGCTTCCGATCCGACACGATAAAAAATATTGTTTTAACGATGAAAATTATGTCAGTAAGGTGAAGAAAAATATGGGAGGGTGAGAAAATAATCAACTCTGATTGGTTGAAAATTTATCGTGCAACGGACTAGTGTTAATAGAAGTGGATAGAAGAGCTGCACAGGCGTAGAAACGCCTCAAGATAATTGTTGGGCCTCATTTTGGCCATTTCAACCAAGTGAGATCTACAGTTCGTGGAACTACTAGTTTTTACTTTTCAAAATGAGTGTTTGATTTTTTTTCCCCAGAATGAAATCAATCAAGATAGAAAAATAATAGATTTAAATAAGAAACCAAAATTACCGATTGACCAAAGCAAAGAAGGTTTTATTCAAGATGACCCAGATACTTTTGGTACTCTGAGTAGAAAAACAAAGACTGAACATTTAGTGTCTAACATGCCTGATGAACAGGATGACGTTGTGTCCGAAGATTTTGTAAATGATAAAGAAGAAACGAGGGAGCATAATTTAGAATACGCAAAGAGAATTGATAAACATGTACAAAATAATGAGGTAGGTGTATGATGGATTCTATAATAAAGAAGAAACGAGGGAGCATAATTTAGAAGACGCAAAGAGAATTGAGAAACATGTACACAATAATGAGGTAAGTGTATGATGGATTCTATAATAAAGAAGAATTATAAACACAAGCAGCGAGTCTCTCTTGACTCTTGACGTCAGAAGTTTTATGCACAAAAACATACCTTGTCTGTTTTTTTTTTTTTTTTACATTTGGCTTAACGTCTCTTTAACATCTATTGATCATTGAAGACGGGGGTTTTACCCTCCATTCGCTGGAAACTTGCAAACCAGCTACCCACATTGACCTCACCCAGACTGGGTTGGGCCGGAAAAAAGAGCCAATGATACGTGGTGTTCCCAAGCGGTCACCCATCCAAGACCACGCCCAACTTTGCTTAACTTCAATGATCTGACACGAACTGGTGTATTCAACGTGGTGTCGTGGTATGATCGTGGCTAATGGGAGATTGGTACGTACCATGACGTTACCGGAAGTTAAAATAATCAATTTTTTTGTTCTCCTGAAAAGTTTGGCAAATGACAATGACCATAGAGCCTAGTACAGAGTGCGGCTATTAGTATTTTCACATTTGAAAGAGCTGGCAAATAAAAACGAAATGAGATATTTAAAAAATTATTTTGTATTCTGTAAGCTTTGTTTTTTTTCCATATATGTTTAGTAAGTAATGTCGTCCAAATGATGTCCTTGGCGAGTGATGCACTTTTGGAGTCTTTCGCGGAAGTTTTCCATGACTCCCGTCAGCATAAGTACTGTCTTGATCACGCCCGACGTTGCTTAACTTCAGTGATCTGACGGGAACTGGTGTATTCAACGTGGTATGATCGTTGGCTTATTGTCTGTTTTTTAGTATCATGCCAGGATGCGACCACCAGAAGTTTCTGAAACTCATAACTAAATTTAATTTGTGTCGTTTCCAGATTGTAAAAGCGTTGAAAGTTCTGGAAGTTGAAATGAAGTCTGCTGGAGCAAGACCTGCCAACTATATTTACACTTTACTCATTGGAGCATGTGGCCGTGTCGGATACACAAGCAAAGCTTTCAAACTTTACAATGATGTGAGTAACTCTAGGCTATATGTGTCAGAAAATTGAGTGTTATACGCCTTGTCACACGGCATTCACAACCAATGAATATTTAGCCAGTAAAAACATCCCTTTGGCCCCAAGGCACCAGATGTGGGTTCTTGTGAATTTTTCCCCCTTCTACATCCTCAAAAACTCTGCCAATGTGACACTGGATTTATTATTTTACTGGCTAAAAATACCCCCCCCCAAAAAATCTCTGGGACGTAATTAGACCCTAAATTTGACATACACACCAAAATTTCAAGTCTCTGGCTCTTACCATTCTCTTTTTAGACAGGATAAGTGAAAACCGCTAAAAAGAGGTAAAAATCGCCAACGTTACCTTCGATTGCACCCACAAGTTTTGAAGCTTACTGAGACACCAAATATGATATACACGCTAAATTTCAAGTCTCTAGCATTTACCATTCCTTTTTTAGATAGGGTAAATGAGAACCACTAAAAAGCGGAAATACCGTCTACGGTACCTTCAATCGCACCCAAAAGTTTCGGGGCACAATTAGACCCCAGATGGGGCCTATATACCAAACTTCAAGTCTCTAGCTCTTACCATTCTGTTTTTATATACAATCGTCCATTTTTTTTTTTTTTTTTAAATCCCAGTTTTCGCAATGTTCAATTTCATCTAAATCAGTCAACGCTAAGTGGCAAAATTGCTCATCACGACGCACAAACGATTCCAAAGGTTCATTATTGAAAATAATAAACCAAAATTAAGTCAACGAACGTAATATTTTTACACTTGATAATGCTAAATCAACTATGACTGACAAACTAAAGTTCACACGGGGAAAAGTTTCTTACCGCAGAGTTGCAGAGTACCTTTGCGGTAAGCGTACCTCATTATTTTGTACATGTTTATCAATACCTTTGCCCTTTCCATTTTTTTTTTTTTTTTATATATAACCTAGCATTACCATAACGAATAGAACAGAAAGTGGGGAAACTCTCTCAATTTAACCCATGATGCGGTGTGACAGTGAAACTCTAGCGCTAGTGATATCAAACTGTATGGGAGCAGTTCAAGGTGGTGGCAATTTTTTTTTTAAAATCGAATTTTTGTTTAAACTCCCTTTTTTATTGGCCGTCATGGGTCGATGTTAGACGGATATATATACACAATAGAGGAATGGCCGTAAAAATGTTTTCTAACCTCTCTAATTGGGTTAAACTTGGATAACAAAAATTTATGCCGCATTACTCCTGCCCGGTACCAAATCCTTCAGGGTTTGTTATCAGCAAATCAGCTGATTGATTTATCAATGGCCGCGAATTTGATTTTTCCGTTTTAGTTACCTACTTACTTTTTAAAAAGAAAAAAAATGAATCTTCAAATAAAATTATATCGTTAAATTAAATCCATTTAAATCTAGAACATGTTGAACTTTTCATTAAGATTTTTTCTTATGTCCCCCTTCAAAAACATTACATAGAGTTCTTTATTCTACAGGTAAACGCCCTCTAGCGGCTACTCACATGTAACTGCATGAGTTTCCCCACTATCTGTTCTATTCGTTATGGCATTACTAAGAGCCTTCTGAACTAGTAATCTTTTAAATCCTCTAGCAAACCAACTTTATACTCTGACAAACGACCGCCACTTTTCGTCATTCACATTAAAGTAGCTACTCAATCGTCCTAACGGGACTGTGTGCACTCCGAAATTACCAAGTCGGAGCGCGATTCCAGTGTTTTACCCTCTCTATCAAGAGGACTGATTATGGGAAACTATAAAGAATGGACAACCGTGTTCCACGCTTTTAACAAGGGAATTATTTTAAGGAAATATTATTAAAAAATGTCTCATCACTTTATTTACAGAGCTCGTCCCCCAATTTTTATACATATATGTGAACTGTGACCGGCTGAATTCGGTCAAAAATCGAAAAATTGTCCGTAATTTAAAAACTGTTCGACATTTTTGAATTCTGATAGTTTTCCTAAGGTTCAAGCCTATGGTTTGGGGGGGTCCATTTCCATGAATTTTTCGATATCTCTTACCGTTTTCGCTAATTAGTGATACATAAAATGATTTACGAATTGAAAACACGTATTGAATCTTGCATCTCCAAAAAATCCATCAAGTCCGAGGTTCGAGACCCAGAGTGGGCAAATTTTTTGGAATTTTTATTTGCAATGAACTAACGTCAGGATGAATACTTCATATTTAGAATCGTCCTACGCTAAATTTTCGTGATTTTAAAAGGTCAAAGGTTGGTTTTAGACAAGAGCTATCAGTCATGTAAAAAATGAAGTCAATCGCAAAATAATTCGATTTTTAATCATTATTTTTTGATTTTTAAGTGTCAATTTTGGGTGGCCCTAGCTACCTTGGGGTCGATTTCCGTATAGGAGTTTATTAAGCAAAGTGGCCTTTATTTGAGCTCTACTATACGTGGTTTTTTTTTTGCATAACCTTTTTGAAACACCCTGTACACATCTATGGTTACATTGAGTTTTATTACATACATATATTTTTGCAGATGAAAAAGCGTGGTCTAAAAGTTACTGCTGCAACGTATACAGGACTCATTAACGCGTGTGCCACATGTCGGGACTCACAAAAAGCCAAAGAAAAAATCAAAGCCCTCAGAAGTATCATGAGGGAGAAACAGTATGAACTCAATCTGGCCAACTACAATGCATTAATCAAAGGTAACAATCTTTTTTTGGCTTAACGTGTCTTTTAACATCTATTGGCCATTCGAGATGGCGGTTTTACCATCCATTCGGTGGAAACTTGCAAACCAACTACCCACATTGACCTCACCCAGTCTGGGTTGGGCCGAAAAAATAGCCAGCATAACGAGGACGCGAACCCACGTGGACACCCACATGTTACAACCTCGTTGGACGTTGCTTAACTTCAGTGATCCAATGGAAACTGGTGTATTCAACGTGCCATAGACGCTGGCGGTAACAATCTTTAGAGACACGTTCAACCAGCTGCTGTTGATTGACCGAATCTTCACAGATTATTTTGTAAGTTATCAGATAAGATGTTCGAGAGTTATCGTGGTACAAATAATACTAGACCATCACTTCAAAATCAGATAAGGAGTCGGAAAGTTATCGTGGTACAAACAATACTAGACCATCACTTCAAAATCAGATAACGTGTTCGAGAGTTATCGTGGTACAAACAATACTAGACCATCACTTCAAAATCAGACAAGGCGTTCAAGAGTTATAATGGAACGAAAAGACAATGAATTAAAATTAGAACTCACTTCGTTATATTTTATCGATTTGAAATCAAAACTTTTTGATCAGAGCCGTAGCGAGCTTTACTGGCGCCCGAGACAAATTCTGAAATTAGCGCCCCCCACCCCGCCAAAAAAAGCTCATATTAATTATTCAACAGCAAAACGTATTAAAGCAATCATGTCTTTATTCTTAATGAAACCTACGAATACAAATATCTTCCATATCGATTTGTTTGAATCTTACAAAGCAATTGTCAAAGTTATAATGTGATTCGTCGAAAGTTTATGAGATTTTATTTCACAAAATTATTTTTCAATTCAACATAATTTTTAAAATGTAACTTTAAAAAAATTGCAACAAAATTATTCAAATTATCTTTCTAAAAGTTTTAGCGCCGTGATAGGGGCGGGGGCCCTATGACGGCGCCCGAGGCGAGTGCCTCAGTCGCCTCACTCTAGCTACGGCTCTGTTTTTGATTGTATTATTGACAGCGTACGGTCGTCACAGAGAGCTAGCCGATTCATTTAGCATTTTGGATGAGATGTTGGAGAATAAGGTGAAGCCAGATCAGACAACATTCAACTTACTGCTGCAGACTTGCATCTCAGACAAAGTAGCAGGATTTAGACACGCCCTATTGGTAAGTTTACCCAGACCACATTCAACTTACTGCTGCAGACTTGCATCTCAGACAAAAAGACACGCCGTAACACCAGACCACATTCAACTTACTGCTGCAGACTTGCATCTCAGACAAAGTAGCAGGATTTGGAACGCTTGATTTGTAAGATTTTATTTGATTACATAAAGCTCGTAATTTTTGTGCAGGAGTTTGAGCGTTATCGTGCAACAAGCGGACGTTAAAAATAGACGTCAGCCGGAACTTGGCCTTGTTATAGTGGATATAGATAATTTTTGATTCATCCTAGTTCTTCTTTAAGACGTCAGCTGGAACTTGGCCATGTTGTTGTCCATATAGATACTTTTTGATTCATCCTAGTTCTACTTTGAGACGTCAGCCGGAACTTGGCCATGTTGTTGTGCATATACAGGGTGCGACAATTAGTATTTCCAATTTTCAAAAGTTCTGCTTTGAGACGTCAGCTGGATCTTGGCCATGTTATTGTCCATATAGATAATTTTTTATTCATCCTAGTTCTTCTTTGAGACGTCAGCCGGAACTTGGCCATGTTGTTGTCCATATAGATACCTTTTGATTCATCCTAGTTCTACTTTGAGACGTCAGCCGGATCTTGGCCATGTTGTTGTGCATATACAGGGTGCGACAATTAGTATTTCCAATTTTCAAAAAATCGTGGGAGGGGGAGTGATAGTGGGAGGAGCGAGAGGTTTGTGATATTCAACACGATATGACATCTAGTTTTTAGTTGTCGCAATGGTTTGGTCGAGCGTGCATCGTGCGCTCGTTGTCAGTTGTTTTTTTAAAAAGTGAACCATTATAGCCACTCAGAGGGCGTTCCGCACAAGGTATGGTTTGCACTCCACGGACTCAGTTCCTGATCGAAAAACAATTTTGAGTTGAGTTCACAACTTTAGGTCCACATCATCAGCTTTAGGCTGTATGGCTTTACCCATGCAGCCAATCGTTCCCGTGAGATTCCGCAGGACATGTTCCCCGGTCGCCAGATTTGACTCCCTGTGACTTCTTCCGTCTGCCGGAACTTCGCCATGTTGTTGTCCATATAGATACTTTTTGATTCATCCCAGTTCTACTTTGAGACGTCAGCCGGAACGTGGCCATGCTGTTGTGCATATAGATACTTTTTGATTCATCCCAGTTATTCTTTGTGACGTCTGCCGGTAACTGGCCATGCTGTTGTCCATATGGATACTTATTGATTCATTCTAGTTTTACTTTCACTAAAGATATGATTCAATGTTAGGTCTTGGTGTAACCGAATTAAAATCAGCTGCTCCATGTTTGAATAATCAGAGGCCGCTTTCCAGAATTAATATTTCTTTTCCTTCTCAGGTATGGAACAAGATGAGATCTAGAAGAATACCGCCAAATATTTTTGCATTTAATTTGATTTTGAGAGCCGCCAGAGAATGTGGTCTTGGTGATGAAGACGGGACAAAGGATGTTATTTATTCATTATTATCACCCGAGGTGAGTGACCTGAGCCGGTATCATCCGAATATAAAGGACACAATAGGAGTATTAGGATCCTGTGTTTAAAAATTTTTAGAAATCTAGCCATGTGTTTATTATTTTACTAGCCATAAGAAAAGTGGCCCCCCTCAAAATTTTATTTCTTAAGTTTAAATTTTGGTAGAATCCAAGAGTCGATTAAAGAGGAATCTGTAGGGTATATATAGCGTCATTTTTGGCGGTAACTTGCTCCCACTTGAACTTTATTTTTTTTCCTTTCTTATTACGCACCTACATACTAAAAGGAATTTGTGTGCCAAGTTTCAAGTCTCTACGTTTAGCTATCGTAGAGCTACGTTGATACCAACTGGGCTTTGCGTTTTATAAGTATAGATTATAAAACGCAAAACCCATTTGGTATACTGACTGACTGATAAAATCAACGTAGCTCCACAATAGCTAAACGTAGAGACTTGAAACTTGGCACACAAATTCCTTTTAGTATGTAGGTGCGTAATAAGAAATTTGAAATTTTCCGGTTTCTCCCCAATTTATGGACGGTTTTCACCACCCGAAAATCGGAATTGAGAAGTACCACTTCGGGATGTGCGACAAAGCTGAAACACGATACAAAGTGTTCCGCAGCACAAAAAGTCACATTCTTGCATAAAATATTGAATTTTCTAAATAGGAGCAGTGCACACTCTGGGGGGTCGCTTCCACCAAGAACCCATAATTAAGAATTCATTTTTCAAATTATTCGAATGTGGGTCTTCCTGTAGTTTTGTCCAGAGTAGTACAAGTGCTTATCTAATAACAAGCAAGAAAAATTAATGCGATTTGATAGGTCCCACTAGGAATCGAGCAATCGCTGCTACTGACAATCCCCCAAGATCTTCTCACCGGGGCTACCCCTGCCCTCAGGCACGGCCAAAGTCCATCAAAACCGTTTGGACAACAACTCACTGTGTTTTTCTTCCATTGGTGATGTTCATCCGTGCTGCTCCAGATACTTCTTTAGAGAACTGGTATATACATTCTTGCTGAACCCTGAAGTATCTGATCGCTGTCCTCTATGTATGCTGACTCATCAAACCCAATCAATCTAGAGCCGCCAGCATTATGGACAGATCCTGTTGGCCGCCTTTCTTGAGACGCAGTGGGAGTCGTTGAGAACGTTAACAACAAACCACAACTAACATACCTACCTAGTTTTCGCTATCGGTTAAAGAACTTGACAAAAAATATGTATAGATTTGTGGAGTAATCGTTCTAGGGCTAGATCCTTCCTAGGGAACGCCAATTATTATAGTGACCATATTTATTTACAGAATCGTGCCATGCTCAATTTGTCTTTCAACACTTCCAACGCAATGTCCAACCAAACCGAATGTGTCTCATTTGAAAAAGCTATCTCCGAAGATCTACCCGATTTGGCGTCCTCAAATGACCTATATTGAAAATAGACCAAACTTAATATCTATGAATCCAAACTTAGGAAGCCTGATTTCAATTGGGGAAATAAAAAATCCTGAAGACAGGTAAGCTTTGAAGAAACTGGGATCAATTCTTTGTTTGGGCCGAAAATTTATTTTGTTTTATCGACCACAAAAAAATTGATCCCTTAAAAAATTGAAGATTTGACGTTTCAAGTGACATAGAATCCAAAAATCAAATAAAAATATTGGCACATTAAGTTTTATCATTTTTCTGTATGTTTTTAATACGAAATCGCCTAGATAATAAAAACAGACTAACAGTAACGTATAGCTGTAAGTACTAACTAGACCACAAAAGGTTCCTCTAAATTACTAGTAATGGGTGCTCCAAAAGTAACGCCGGAAATAAGAATCCCACATTTTTTAAAAAAATTCATGTTGTTGTTAACGTTCTCAATGACTCTCACTGTGTCTCCAGGCCAAGAAAGGCGGTCTCTTCAACAGGATCTGTCCATAATGCTGACGGCTCTAGATTAGTTGATCAGATATTTCAGGGTTTGGCAAGGATTTATGTACCAACTCTTTGAAGAAGTATCTGGAGCAGCACGGCTGGGTCCAACGGAGGAAAAACACAGTGAGTTGTCGTCGGAACGGTGTTGATGCCCTTTGGCCGTGCCCGTGGGCACGGGTAGCCCCGGTACGAAGAACCAACCATCTTGGGGGCCAAAAAAATGCATGTCTAAAGTCTTTGCGGTTTTGTTTCTATGCGTTTTTTTCTGTTCCAGGTTAGTGTTAGTGTATTGTAGGCATGGAAAAATACTCCCCAGAACAGCAAGTTTAAATAATAAAAACGCACTACCGTAATGGTTGTTTGCAATGGCGAGTTGTTGCAAACCAGCCCCACTGCCGTTAACCTATGAATTTTTTCAGGGGGATATTTTGTTTCATGGTCAATTCCAAAGGTTCATTATTGAAAATAATAACATCCTTTAATCGTCACTTTGCCACTTTTGCAATATAACACTGATTTACCAGAGACTTGCTTTATGTTTCAGATTATTACTTCTGGGAGGTCTCCAAGGATTTCTCAAAGAAATGAATGATACAATGGTCTCTCCAGATATGAAAACATTTACCCTTCTCTTGGACTGTATACCGTCCTCGGTAGAAGCTGAAAGACAACTTTTGGCGCTTATCAAAGAGACAAATGTCAAATTGGATACAGAGTTTTGCAATATGTTAATCAAAAAAAGATGCTATCGATCTGACTATAATAAAGCTAGGGTAATCAAACCACTCAAAATATGTTTTCCAAGCGATATCTTATCGCTACTCAATCTTCTCGACAACGGGTATTTACCCACTTTCTTTAATGCCCCCAAATCGGGTGCATGTTTTATCTTCACGACAACGAGTAAGACTCCCCTCCAATTTTTTTGCTTCTACAACAAAATCCTATCGCTTTTCTATTTTCTCGACAACGGGTATTTACCCATTTTATTTAATGTCCTCAAATCTGTAATTGTTTCATTTTTACGACGAGTAAGACAATCCTCCAGTTTTTTGTTTCAACGATATCCTCTCGCTTCTCCATCTTCTCGACAACGGGTATTTACCCACTTTCTTTAATGTCCTCAAATCGGGTACATGTTTCATCTTCACGACAACGAGTAAGACTTCCCTCCAATTTTTTGCTTCTACAACAAAATCCTATCGCTTTTCTATTTTCTCGACAACGGGTGTTTACCCACTTTATTTAATGTCCCCAAATTGGTACTTGTTTCATTTTTACGACGAGTAAGACACTCCTCCAGTTTTTTGTTTCAACGATATCCTCTCGCTTCTCCATCTTCTCGACAACGGGTATTTACCTACTTTCTTTAATGTCCTCAAATCGGGTACATGTTTCATCTTCACGACAACGAGTAAAACTCCCCTCCAATTTTTTGCTTCTACAACAAAATCCTATCGCTTCTCCATCTTCTCAACAACGGGTATTTACCCACTTTCTTTAATGTCCCCAAATCGGGTAAATGTTTCATCTTCACGACAACGGTTAAGTCTCCCCTCCATTTTTTTTGCTTCTACAACAATATCCTATCGCTTCTCCATCTTCTCGACAACGGGTATTTACCCACTCCCTGTCATATCCCCCTAAATCGGGTACATGTGTCATATTTACCATAACGGGTAAGAACCAGCCGTTAAGTCGGGTACATTTATCTCCGGTTTGACTCTCGGGAGGAACACTTACTTTCATAATAACGGTTAACAAAATACTATATCTTCACTTGACTAATAAATTAAATAGATGTTCGTATATTCGTGAGCTAAACTCCTCTTTGGGGCTATGCAAGCTCCTGCACCTAAGCCTCTGGTGGGCTTTTTGTGCTTGGAGAGTAGCCTAATTCCCTAGCTAAGGTCTAAGATCCGCGCGAGCTTGATCAGCCTTTTGGCTAGGTGTTTTTCATGGATGTCGAGCCTGGGTTGTAGCTGTCCCATGCTCAGTCTCCATGTAAGTAGGGAGTTACAGTCAAAAATGACGTGAGAGGCAGTTTCCTCCTCTTCCCCACAGAGTCTACACATGATCTGGTTCTGATGGATGCCCATAGTGTGTAGGTGTTTTCTTAGACCACAATGCCCAGTGAGTAGGCCTGTGGCTAATCTGATGTTTTTCCGACTGAGGGCCAGGAACTCCATCGAAAGGCTCCTTGATGGTCCCCGAAGCATGGCCTTACTTTGTCTCAGTCCAGAGACGGCCCTCCACTGTTCGAGGTGTCTTCCAAGCACCCAGCCCTCGATGAAGCCCCTGACCTCAGTCGTGCTTAGGCCGATCACGGGCTCTGGTCCGACGAATGGTGTCGAGGACCCCATTCTCGCCAATTCATCCGCCCGTTCATTTCCAGCAATGCCCTTGTGCCCTGGCACCCAACCAAGATAGACTCGGTTGTTCTGTGCCAGTTCTTTTAGTGCAAGCTGACATTTCCACTTTATTTTGGAGAACGTGCTATAGCTGATTATAGCCTTCAGCGCTGCCTGGCCATCAGAGAATATATGTAGCTTTATTGTATAAATAGATGTTAATTAGAGCCTCCGTCCTGAGAACTTCTTCCTTGACTTCACCCTTTCCCAATTCGATTTGGTGTCGGCGCCGCTCTCCTTTTTCTACCATGCCATAACCCTTTGTTCAGTGCCTACTCTCTTTAACTGTAACCCTTTCTTGGTACGATAATCCTAGCTTGCTACTCACAGTATCCATAGAAACTGCGTATAAACTCGCTTTTTGCTGACGATCTCTCAACATTGGTTTGAAGCAGTTCCCTTAAAATGTAGGGATAATATCTTTTAGTATATGTTGTAGTGTTTCTCTTAAAATCAACTTTTTCCTCATTTTTTACATCCAGGTTTGGAATAATGGTGGAAAAAGTATGCTATTAGGTAACCGAAAAGGGTTTGATGGCCCTTGGCTGTAACTGTAATGGTATGCGTTCCAGGTCGCCCAGGTGCGTAAAACCGGCCATCGTGAGGTGAAAAAATGGCAAGTAATTGTTGTTTTAACTTGACTGTTGTTCCAGGATGTGCTAGCTATGTTTCAAGAACACACTTTACAACCAGACTTGATTACGTATGGTTGTATTGCGTTGACTTGTCATGATAAAAATCAAGCTATGAAATTCGTCGACGAATCAAATAGAAATGGATTTAGGTAAGCATCATCGTGTCCGATGGTAGCCAGATGTATGAGACTGCAGCTCTAAATGAATTGGTAGTTAAATGAAAAAAAAAGTTTTGTTATGTGGTTCTTGTAGAGATTGTAAATTTCGTTGTGTGTGTTTTTTTAGGGAATGTAAGTTTATTATGTGGTTCTTGTAGGGAATATACGTTTTGTTATGTGGTTCTTGTAGGGATTGTAAATTTCGTTGTGTTTTTTTAGGGAATATAAGTTTTGTTATGTGGTTCTTGTAGGGAATGTACATATTGTTATGTGGTTCTTGTAGGGATTGTAAATTTCGTTGTGTGGTTCTTTTAGGGAATGTAAGTTTGGGAATGTAAGTTTTGTTATGTGGTTCTTGTAGGGAATGTACGTTTTGTTATGTGGTTCTTGTAGGGATTGTAAATTTCGTTGTGTTTTTTTTTAGGGAATGTAAGTTTTATTATGTGGTTCTTGTAGGGA
>JAAEEI010039741.1:0-26290 GCA_012654025.1 Pachypsylla venusta
CCCCCCCCCCCCCCAATTTGGAAACCTCTGGTATAAAGGGACATAATTATAAGGTATACCTTTGTTCGGAACCAAAATATTTATTTGTTTTAATTTTGTTTTCAGTGGCCAATGGTATTTATCAGAATACGGTGTACGGAATGGCTGCCAAACTACCTCCAAAATATACTGGTGCTGTTATCTTAGGTTCTAACATCAGTGGAGCGTTCAGTTCCGTCATCTCAATTATTTCCATGTACTTCGCTCCTAATGCTCGTCTGGCTGCTATTTATTATTTTATCACTGCTTTGTTTATTCTCCTCGCCTGTTTTGACTCTTACTTTGCTCTGCCTTACAATGTAAGTTTTTTTTTTTTTTTTTTTACATTAATCTTCCGTGTCTGGAGTGCGGGATGAGGGGGGTGGGGTCTGAAGCATTGACAGCCAAGTCGCCCTGGCTTGGCTGTCCAGAAAATATAACACCTCATTCTTCCATGTCTGGAGTGCGGGATGAGGGGGGGGGGGTCTGAAGCATTGACAGCCAAGTCGCCCTGGCTTGGCTGTCCAGAAAATATAACACCTCATTCTTCCATGTCTGGAGTGCGGGATGAGGGGGGGGGGGTCTGAAGCATTGACAGCCAAGTCGCCCTGGCTTGGCTGTCCAGAAAATATAACACCTCATTCTTCCATGTCTGGAGTGCGGGATGAGGGGGGGGGGGTCTGAAGCATTGACAGCCAAGTCGCCCTGGCTTGGCTGTCCAGAAAATATAACACCTCATTCTTCCATGTCTGGAGTGCGGGATGAGGGGGGGGGGGTCTGAAGCATTGACAGCCAAGTCGCCCTGGCTTGGCTGTCCAGAAAATGTAACACCTCATTCTTCCATGTCTGGAGTGCAGGATGAGGGGGGTGGGGTCTGAAGCATTGACAGCCAATTCGCCCTGGCTTGGCTGTCCAGAAAATGCAACACCTGAAAATGATTATCATGGAAGGTGATGTTGTTTTTGTTGTAGTTGTTGATGTTTTTGCTGCTGTTGTTTTTGTTATTGTCGTTGCTTTTGCTACTGTTTTTGTTGTTGCTGTTTTTTTCACATTATGGGTCACGTACAAAGTAGACTATTTTCAAAAAAAAAAAAAATATTGAAATTTCGGGGGGACCCCCTGGGTACGGCCTTGGAGGGATGTTTCTTTAATTTGCAATCTGCCTTAATGCCGTCAACTGGTCCGGGTCTTTGAAAAACACAAAGAATCCTGGAGCAAAGTCACGGGACTTCATTTCTCTAAGAGGATGATTACTGGTACTACGGAGAATACAGCACAGAGGCTTGAGAATCTCAGCAGACATAACATCACACTGATGCCTGTACTACTGCTGCTGCTGCTACTGATAATATGATTACAGTCAATATTAGACGGGTCACTAACCAGCGTCTATGGCACGTTGAGTACACCAGTTTCACTGAAGTTAAGCAACATCCAGCAAGGTTGGACCATGTGGGTTTCCACGTGGGTTCGCGCCCTCGTGATGCTGGCTATTTTTTTCTACAATTAAATCTCTAGTGTCCAGATTGTCCTACAAGTACCGTGCAGTCTGGGTTTAACTGTTTGATTTATGATTTTTTTATAAAAGAAATAAATAAAATATAAAAAAAATAAATAAAAATCAGATACGTGCAATGACTTATATTACGAAGGAAGGAGTTGGGATTAATATTAGAGTTTATACTAGAACTGGAGGCAGAAGACAAATCATAGATAACTTATTTTAAGTTATCCATTTTAACTCATTATTATAACATTTATCATTGGTTTTGGAGGTAGGGTGAATGTTGCCAGGATGAGTATTTCCAGAGTACAATAATAACATTTTTTTTTCTTTCTTTTTTTCAGGAACCTACTAATGATTTATTTCTTTTACAGATTTTGCCCCTGGTCCCTTAAGAATTNTTTATCATTGGTTTTGGAGGTAGGGTGAATGTTGCCAGGATGAGTATTTCCAGAGTACAATAATAATTTTTTTTTTTTTTCTTTCTTTTTTTCAGGAACCTACTAATGATTTATTTCTTTTACAGATTTTGCCCCTTGGTCCCTTACGAATATCCCTTAATGTAATGTGTGTCAGAGGTTAAAGAAACCTCTGAAACACAATAAATAATAATAATAATTTTATTTTTCTAGAGATTCTACCGATACCATGAACTGCTCCATCAGAAGAACATTACCTCCGAAAAACAAAACAATGCTGGCGTAACGCCCAACGTGCCCTATTGGAAGATTTTCAAACAGGCTTCCCCTCAGCTGTTCAACGTATTCTTCATATTCTTTGTCACGCTGGCTGTGTTTCCCTCTCTTCATTCTGATATCAAAGTATCAGATAGACACTTCTTCATTCGAGAAGAATATTATGCTTCATTATTATGTTTTCTTACTTTTAATGTAACAGCTATGATAGGATCTTGGCTGTCTACACTCGTCACTTGGGTAAGTTTAAAAAGTTTTAAAAAAATCTGGTGTAAACATCACACGACTTTTGTTAAGTATAAAAGAAGTAGAAAATATTTTGTAATGGGCTGAAATTTTCGATGACGCGTTTTCAATGCCAAAACACGTTTTGAGGTCTCCAGAGCCCAAATCTTAAATTCGAGTCATTTTTGTCCGTGTTGTTGTTTGAAAAATATATTTCAAGGAAAACCACATCAAGATGCTCACGAGCGTATATTTGAAAGCTTTACGGCATGCGGCATTTGGAATTTGCTATGTATAATGCAAACTGTACAATATTTTTCTCATTTTCAATCGTGTAGAAAGTGAGAACAATGTATAAACATAGACACTATTGTCATTTAATTTATTTAGGATGCTTGTAGTCATTATGAAATGTAAATTTCAATAAAATATTGTGTATCAACAACAAATCATAAGGTAAAAATTGACTTGATTAGATACTAGGTACTTACTACTTACTTTTGAGTATCTTTATGTACTGTAACCAGTGTCGGATTTACCATACAAGCAACATGGGCCATGGCCTAGGGCGGTAAAGTATGGAGCAATTTAAATATGATTTTTTATTATTTTTTTTTTTTTTTTTTTTAGCTGCAATGAATATTTTCATTATGTTTCTATGTTTATACATTGTTCTCACTTTTTACACGATTGAAAATCAGAAAGATACTGTACAGTTTGCATTATACAGAGCAAACTCCAACTGCCGTAAAGCTTTCAAATATACGCGCGTGAGCATCTTGATGTTGCGCCCCTTCATGTGCAGTAATTGAAGTGTGAAACGCGTGCGGATAGACATGATTGCGTCTGGCAACAGAGCTATTTACCATGTCGGCAATATAATCGACAAAATTACTGAGTAAGCACTAACGAATGAAATTATCAAAATTGCTTCTCTTGTCAAAATAGAGGCGGCAAGTTCTAAATTGCCTAGGGGCAATTTAGAATGTAAAAAAAGTTTAATCCGCCACTGACTGTACCCGGCTTGGTTAACTTAAGTAGCTTTACATCCAAATAAAAGGTCTAAAACTTAGAAAGTTCCGGAAGGAAGATTTCCTTTCAAACCAACGTACATTCGTTCTTGACAGAAAAGTGACTTAAATACAAAATTTCAAGTCTTTGGCACTTACCTACCGTTCTTGAGATATCTTGTTACTGTACACACACACACGGACCAACGCAACGGCTGAAACTCGAGTTTTGGGCTCATGGGACCTCAAAACGTGTTTTTAATTTGTAGACAAGGCCGTAGATGGAAAATCCTGGCCGGGGGGAAAAAATTACGGGCCCCTCTATTATTCTTCCATCTAAAATCATCGAATAGGCAGTAATAAAAGTAAAAGTAGGCAATTCACTTAGTTGATGTGAAAAGGCGTGCACGCTTCTTCTTGGCAACAAATAATTTTTACGAATTATACCAATATTTATGATTGCTGTACAAGCTGAAAGGTCACACTATATTTTAAAATCAATCGCTAAACTTCTGATTTTGTTTGTTTGAAAATTTTTCAAAACTGTTGATTTATTTATTATTCAGAAAGAAAAAAACATTAAAAATTTCATTATGATAATTTTCTCACCGGGCCTCTTAGGAAATCCTGTGACTGAGGGGATCCCCCCCTTTCGTCGGGCCTGCTTGTAGGTTATTGTAAAATAAACCCTTGGCCTGGTTATTCCTAACATTAACTTTCAATTTCTTTTGGTTTCAGCCTGGAAAGCGGTCCCTCGTGATTCCGGTTCTGGCCAGAGCTTTGTTTATTCCTGCCTTTTTGTTCTGTAACTATCAACCCAAAGATATAACTCGATCATTGCCCGTTCTTATTCATGATGATTTTGTATACTGGGCTATAGCCATTATTTTGGGTCTCTCTGGAGGTTACTATAGTAGTTTGGCTATGATGTATTGTCCAAGGTAAGAAGAAAAAAAATGGCGTATCAATAATCAAAACGGTAAGAGATATCAAAGATATAACTCGATCATTGCCCGTTCTTATTCATGATTATTTTGTATACTGGGCTATAGCCATTCTTGTGGGTCTCTCTGGAGATTACTATAGTAGTTTGGCTATGATGCATTGTCCAAGGTAAGAAGAAAAATATCAATAATCAAAAAGGTAAGAGATATCAAAGATATAACTCGATCATTGCCCGTTCTTATTATAAAATTTTTGGTATACATGTTCAGGGTATGAAGGAAATTTGCTGTATAGTTTTTGGGGTCCCTGGACCCAGATAGGGGAGACAAAATCTTGAAAAAGTACACTGGAAAATTTGGAAAAGTAGACTGGAAAACCTGGAAAAGTCAGGGAATTTCACTTTGACGATTTGGTAGACACCCTGAATAGAGACGATCAGTTTTTTTTGGCAATGCCTTGTCCATCGCTTTCTTCTTCATCTTGGAGTAGTTGTTGACGCTCATTATTTTTTGTATGTCTTTGAAGTATGAGGTTCTTGGCTGCCCTCTTGTTCTGCATCCTAATATTCGTCCTTCAAGTATGTTTTTATGAAGTAATTGTGGAATGAAGGATGAGGTGTCCTATGAGTTTAATATTCCCTCTTCATAATGTTTCCTCATGCCTGTCCATCGCTTTCTTCTTCATCTTGGACAAGTTGTTGACGCTCATTATTTTTTGTATGTCTTTGAAGTATGAGGTTCTTGGCTGCCCTCTTGTTCTGCATCCTAATATTCGTCTTCAAGTATGTTTTTATGAAGGAATTGTGGAATGAAGGATGAGGTGTCCTATGAGTTTAATATTCCTCTTCATGATATTTCCTAATAAATTTCTTCTTTCTCCAATCTCAAGCTGCACCTCTTTCATTTGTTTTCTCTTCTGTCGCNATGTCAATGGTTGAAATCTGCTCGATAATGTTGTTTTTAAGCTCTTGAATTGTTGTGGGATTATTGCTGTAAACTTTCGATTTCAAAACCCCCACAAAATAATCCCACAACAATTCAAGAGCTTAAAAACAACATTATCGAGCTGAAGTTAAGCAACGTCTAGCGAGGTTTTACTTACTGGGTGACCATGTAAGTTCCAGCCCTCGTGTTGCTGCTGTGGCTATTTCCGGTCCAACGTAGACTGGGTGTGGTCAATGTGGGCTGCTGGTGTGTAGGTACCCGGCGAATGGAGGTTAAAAACCCACTTCTCGAATGACCTTAGTTGTAAAAGCGACAGATATTAACCAAGAAAAAAACTCGCCTGATAACTGTAAGTATTGAATTTGAGTTTTGATCACATAAAAATAGAACTCTAAGGATTAGGTTGTAGAAAATGTCTTGGGCATTAACTTCGACTAGTTGCGAACGTTAGTGAACTCCACTTGATTTTTTAAAATTTGATTCTATAATTTTATAATACGATTTTTATTTCAAAGCGCTGAATGCCTACATTTTATTTTTCACTAATAACCAAAGCTCTTTTAATTCTCAAAATTTTCTCCCAGTACTGGCGTGGGTTCCGGTATTGCATTTTCCTTTGTGATGCCATGGATCGTTCAAAATATTTCTCTCAGTGGTATTTTGTAGTAGAGTTACTACATTGTCTTTTGTTATTCCATGTTATGCACCAAATCGTGCCGCCACTTAATACTCAAGGTAAGTTTGATTTTTCCAACGTCTATGGCACGTTGAATATACAAGTTCCCATTAGATCACTCAAGTTGACCTGTGGCCTATTCCACGAAGCAATAAAATGTTCCGCATTACAATGCTTACTGGCCTAATGAGAAGTTGTTTACATTTTTTTCATCTCGATTTCATTCCCGAAATTTACTGAATTATCTAAGTACCGATTTCATTTTTCTTCTAATTTGAATTATTTAGAGTGTTCAGTTAAGTTGAATTTAGTTCCAATATTCAAAATATTCTATATCAATTAATATTCAAAATTAAACTGAGGAGTGAAAAAGTTCTTTGCAGAAAAAGACACATTTTACTCCTCACTTTGCAATCATAAAAGTTTCATGGAACAGAAAGTAAACAAATCAATGAAATTTACTTTGCATTACAACTCCACTTTACTCCAACTTTGCACTTCTCAAAAATGTTCATGGATCAGAATCTGAGAAGTTGGAGTGCAAAGTTGCTTTGTGGAATAGGCCACTGGCCACTTTTGGTATTCCATGTTATGCAACAAATGTGCCGTCACTTAATACTCAAGGTAATTTTGATTTTGCCAACGTCTATGGCACGTTGAATATACAAGTTAACGTTAAATCACTCAAGTTTATCTGACCGCTTGAGTTCGCGCCCGTTTTCCCGAACCAACCCAGACGAGGTGAGGTCAATATCAGTAGCAGGTTTGTAAGTTTCCAGTACATGGAGCGTTAAACTCCATCTCGAATGACCAATAAGTGTTTAAAAAAAAATTGAACTATGGTATTGTGTCAGCGTTCTTCGCAAATGATTACGCAAGAAGTTTGTGGTACAAGAAATGGAAATTATTATTATTTATTGTGTACTACAACAAAGTTGGTTGTAAACACATAGAACGAATCAAATGAAACATTACTTGAAAAAAAAAAAAAAAAAAAAAAAAAAAAAAANATATATATATATATATAAAGGATAATATCCTGAAAAATAAAGAATTAATAATAAAAAAATAACTCGAGATTAGTCATAGAATCTCTTCTATGCTGTAAGGGACAGATTCTAAGATGTCATCCTCACTTTGACTACAATCAACCAAGTGTTGTGTTTATAAAAATCTGGTTTGAACATCACACGACTTTCCTAATCTATAAAAAGAAGAAGAAATTATTGTAATGGGCTGAAATTTTCGATGTCGAGTTTTCATTGCCAAAACACGTTTTGAAGTCCCTAGAGCGGAAATATAATTTTATATTACACATCTTGATATATTACACTTGAACCTAAGTTGTATTTTTCAATTTCTTGTATGAAATTGATATGGATATGAATTGGCACCAAAGTTCAAGTTCTAGCTCTTTCCATTCTGGTTTTAGGCGAAACCGCCAAAGAGCGGCTTTCAACCTCTAATTAGCGGCCAACAATATATTACAATTCAATCTAAGTTGTATTTTTCAATTTCTTGCATGAAATTGATATGTTTTCGCATATAAGGTGCCTACCTTATATGCGAAAACCACTAAAAAGCGGCATAAAACCGACAATAGTACATTAGATTTCCACTAAAAGCTTATTTCAGGGCATAAAACTGACATGGCATAAAACTGACATACATACCAAATTTCAGCACTTGCCGTTCTTGAGATATTTTGTTCACGGACAGACAGACACACCCAAGGACCAATGGCTGGAACTGGGGAAATTTTGCTCTGGGGACCCGAAAACGTGTTTGGCATTGAAAACTCGTCATCGGAAATTTCAGCCCATTACAATACTTTCCTTTTTATAGGATAAGGAAAGTAAAAATGATAAAATACCGGTTTTCACTTCCTTCAAAATACCTAAGAACATGTTTAAAAAAAAAAGTTGCGGGATTTGATCTTGCGGATCCCGCAGAATGCAAATCCCGCAAAAAACGCGCGGATCCCGCATTTGCGGGATTGGAAGCCCTAGTCGGCAGGTGTGTTTTATACTTGTGAATCAGGCAACACATGTCCAAAACTAGTTGGACATGTGTTGCCTGATTGAAATGATAAAAAACATTTGACTTTATCTTCTACAAAATGAATGCATTATTCGATACTCATAATTAGGATTTTATTTAGTGGTCTAGTGATGGAATTACACCCGCCCGGTATTGCCAGTGAGGTCGGAATTTTCAAGGTTTTCGAAAATTTCAGTTTTGTGTGTTAGCTAATTATATTACGGGGGCACTTAGCCTCTTTAAGATAATTGAGTAGCCAAGGCAAATGCAACACTAAGTGAGGTTATAGGTTAAAATTAGCCCAGGAGACATTTGAAGTAAAAGAAATTAAAATAAAAAATACCTGTAAAGCTGTGACGAATAGTTGAAAATTTTGAGTTATCTTTCAAAATTAAGAAATCGCGAAGGTTTTTTTTTCTCTGTCTTTTGAAAAGTTTATATTTTTTGACTTCTATTGTTTCTGAATTCAATTTAATTCTCCTAAAATAAAGTGTTTTATAAAATTAATAATATCGCTTTCTCTTTGTTTTCAGTACAAAACTCACAACAATTCGTGTCTTACAAATCAATAGAAATCATTTTCATCTTCGTTTTTTTACGCCAAATCATGTTAGTTTTACTCAAGAATTGTAAACTTTGGGATTAGCAAAAAATCTACTCAAACAAAACAAAAGACTTTATTTTTTACTTCAAATGATATTTAGTTTTACCCAATAAGTGTAAGATTTGAGATGAACAAATCAGTTCAACTCAAAACAGGGGCGGATTTAAAGGGGGGCGGGGGTGGCGGCCGCCTCCCCCCCCTTTGCAAGATGAAGTGTGAATATTTATACAGTAATCTTCCACTAAATAATTTATGGCTCATATATTTTTCTCATTATGATTTTATAAATACAATCAGAATGATTTTATAAATTCAAATGAAATATTCCAGATATATAAAGGTGCGCACACATATGCGCGCCGCGTTACGAACGCGGTAATCGCGCGGAAATGTTCGTCAGAAGATTAGGACGTGTTTTTACTGTGCTCGCGAGTACAACGCGCGGCAAAATGTTGTCTGTTCGTTGAAATTTTATTTATTTCTACGAACAGTTCGGCGAATCTGTGTTCCCAAGAAGTTCCACAAAGAGAAATTTGTTTAGCACTTTGAACAACAACAGATGATGTTTTTGTCGTTGTTGGTGGTGATGTTGCTGGGTTTGTTGGTGTTGTTGTTGTAAAAAAAAATTAGACCTTACTTCGTTCGAGAGTAATAGTGGTACAATAAATCCAATAGGTAAACAAAAGAAAAATGCTGAAGTTAATGCTAGACCTTATTTCGTTCGAGAGTAATAGTGGTACAATAAATCCAATAGATAAACAAAAGAAAAATGCTGTTAATGCTAGACCTTACTTCGAGCACTCACAAGTTTCAAGAAAATAAATAACTAATGTTCGCAGAAACCAACGAACAGCAAAAATACACGTACTAATCTGACGAACAGAGCAACAAACATTGCAAAGTGTTCGTCAAAAAAACCACAGGAGATGGATCGAGTAAATTGCCGCGTGTTGTGCTCGCGCGCACAGTGAAAACATGTTCCAATCTGACGAACATTGCCGCGTTCGTGCCGCGGCGCGCATATGTGTACACACCTTAACGTCATACGAAACAACATTGCAGATTTAGACCACAGATTTTCACTTTTTGACTCCTAATTAGTCAAAAAAATTCCCAGCAGAGTCCCCCCCACACCCTGTACAGGGGGGTTATTAAATACCCCCCGAAAGTATCCCCTCCAAAAGTGCTTGCCCCCAAGATATAACCTTAAATCCGCCCCTGACTCAAAAAGAATATTTTTGTTTACGTCAAATGACAAGGTTAAAATTTTAGTCTGATGGCTAAAAATCAAACGATAATAAAAAATATATTGAATCAACTATTTTTTTTAATCTTTGGTAGCCCCCTCACGTTCACGCGGTTCATTCGGTTCACGGGGTTTCAGTGTCGTGCACTTCAAGTTGAGTTTATTTTTTTTAAAAAAAAAATCGTGGTTCTCTAAATTACATTTTGTGCTTTTCAAAATATATTTAGGATCACATTATTTTTGTTAAAAAAAAAATCAGGTCTTCCCCCTTTTTAAAAAAAATTAAAATCTTATTCGAAATCATTTTAAAAAAATAGAATTAAGGGCCATATTATAAAACTCCCCATATTATAAAACTCCGCTTAAGTGTGAGTTCTCACTTCGACTACAAATTAGCGAAGTGGCCACTCGCACTTGTAAAATTTCTGTTTTTATTTTATAACTAGGTGTGTCCGTGGACAAAAAAGGGCGGAGCCATCCGTTTCACCTCGAATTTTCGCGCACCACATAAACTTTAGCATATTGCTCCATTATTCCGTTATAACAAGATTTTTTGAGAATACCGCACCTTTCTTGATTGCATCGTGCCGTTGAGTAGTAGGTCCTATTTAAAGCGCAAAATAATCGGCCGAAAAATCGGAAACGGTTCAAGATATCGTTCGAGTATATGCAGAATATGAAGAAAAAATTTTGGTAAAAGTTGGTTTCAGTAGTTTCGGAGGAGTAGGGTACCAAAAGTTTGCAGTTTGTAGGGAGTATAACGATCCCGGATTCGAACTTGTAACTCTGGAATGGTTTGTCAATATTTAGTAAATTATGTCCTAAATTAAGTGTTGAGATGCCACCTAAAACTTTTTCGCTATGAGTTGATATGTTGTTGCGACGAAATTTAAGATATCGGACCATGACTCTCTGAATTTGGTAAAAAATCGGAAAATCGGCCGAAAAATCGGAAACGGTTCAAGATATCGTTCTGAAAATAGATATATGCACCCTAGGGTATATGCAGAATATGAAGAAAAAAATTTGGTAAAAATCGGTTGAGTAGTTTCGGAGGAGTAGGGTAACAAAAGTTTGCAGTTTGTAGGGAGTATAAGGCTACGCTTCGCTCCGCCCAATAAAACTAGCATCCCCCGATGGCGCTTCGCTCGCACATATTTTACATGTGACATACATATCATAGTTCGAAAATTGTGAAAGTAGGCGTGTACGCTGTTGTATGTATGTATATACATGTATCATGCTATCTCTCTCGCTCCAATGTATTTTTTATGGGGATTGTTTACTTTTCGCGATTTCTACCCCTTAAAATTAAAATTTTGCAAAATTATATTTCTTAGTGCACACTTACATGGTGCAACGAAGGTCCCTGCCAAATTTCAAGTCTGTAGCATTAATAGTTTCGGCTCCACGTAGAGCAGTCACTCAGGACATTGCCTTTTATATATATATATAAAGATTACATGTAATTTTTTTGGTCAGAACATTTTTTTAAAATACAAATCAGACACTCCAAGTGGTAGTGATCACTCCAACTCGCACTCAAGTGGAGTTTTAGAATATGGCCCTAAATATCTATCCACTTTGTCGTCGGTCACACAGAAATGTTTTTCTTTTCTCTACTCAGTATCCCGATTATGTATTGTCTAGTTTACCATTGATTTTCGTGAAATGTATCCCATTTGATCTCAGATACCCCACCATATTCAAAGGTCCCATTTGTAGCCACCCCACACATCTTGTATATTTTTTAAGTATTCATTAGGACCTCACTTTTTTTTACAAATACCTCGACTTTTGTAAGCTCAATATTTTGTTATTGAATTTTTATTTGATTTTTTTTTTTTTTTTTTAGACGTCTCNTTTTTTTTTTTTTTTTGTATTATGATTATTTAATTTTCTGTACCTTATGTTTTCGTTTTGTTATATTTGATTGACATTAACAGGCTGAGGGGTTTTTTTTTTGCTCGACGCACCACAAGCCCTAGATGTATGGCCTTATCGTGTGGGTAATATTTTATATTTTATCATTTTGAAAACGAAAGAATTAAGATAACGATCTTTGATGTGTAAGTTACCCAGGTTGCTATTGTAAGCAAATACAAGCGAAGGTGGTTCTTTGAAAGCTTCTATGCGCTGCAATCACTAAATAGTAAAATATAAATAAGACATCTCCGTGGTCGAGTGTGAAGCACACTCGGCTTGCTCCAAGGGGGTTCCGGGTTCGATTCCTGAACGAGTCGAAAATTTGAAAAAGTTTTGTTCTAATTTTCTACTCGGCCTGGTTGTGTTTGGGGGTAATTCAGTCTAGGGATGGGCTAGTCATCTACGAGTCGACTCACGACTCGAATCACTCACGAGTTGAATCATCTTTTTGAAATGAGTCGACTCTTCAAAGAGTCGACTTACCAGTAGCTTTTTTTGGTTGGCTTATAAAGATCATGAAGGGAGAAATATTTTCCCGGTGTTTGTTGTTTAACGAAGAAAAATGTTCTTTTATACTGGTGACGATTGATTGTGATGTCTTTTTAATGTATTCACCGAAGTTGGGGACGTTTATTTGGTAGATGTCCCTTTTCTCAATTGGTTTTATTATGTCTTTCTGATCAAATAAGGTGTTTTTGAAAATTGTCACTCGATAAGAGTTGAGATCGAGAGTCGACTCATATTGGTGAGTCGAGTCATGTCGACTCACCTACGTGAGTTGAAAATCCCATCCCTAATTCAGTCTCCTGAGGACAATTGAGTAGCTATGGTAAAGTGTAGCTTAGGCTTAGTGATATTGAAGTAAATGTTGAAATTTCTTGTAATGCTGTGATGTCCACAAACATTGTCACATAATAACACAAAGAAATATACATTTACAGTTACATATATAAATAAAAGTGAGAAGATAGAATACAATGTATACCTAGCTATCAAGGAGCATTATAATTAATTCGAGACACTGTAGTTAAGCAACGTCCAGTTTTACTAATTTTGTGGCCCCATAGATTCGCGCCCTCGTGATTCTGGGTTTATTCGGCGCAATCCAGACTGGGTGATGTCAATGTAGGTTTGTAAGTTTTCATTGAATAGAGGGTAAACCCACCGTCTTGAATGACCAATAGATGTTAAAGAGACGTTACGAAAAAAAAAGTATTCACATTTGACGTCATGCGCAGAACATGACGAAATTAGGACGGCTGAGTATCATATCTTGTCCATTCTTGGTGTCATGTTATGATATTACCTACAACACACGTTAGGGTCATCCCTTTTGAAGCCTGTTCAAACGGAATCGTTTTCTCTTTACTTTTAAAGTGATAACGAAAATATATTTGAAAGATGCTAGAACATATAAAATGAGAGATTCAGGGATACTAAGCAACTATAAGTTCAGAGTGATAACGAAAATATATTTGAAGGATGCTAGAACATATAAAATGGGAAATTTAGGGATACTTAGCAACTATAAGTTCAGAGTTATAACGAAAATATATTTGAAAGATGCTAGAACATATAAAATGAGAAATTCAGGGATACTTAGCAACTATAAGTTCAGAGTGATAAGGAAAATATATTTGAAAGATGCTAGAATATATAAAATGGGAAATTCAGGGATACTTAGCAACTATAAGTTCAGAGTGATAAGGAAAATATATTTGAAAGATGCTAGAACATATAAAATGAGAAATTCAGGGATACTTAGCAACTATAAGTTCAGAGTGATAACGAAAATATATTTAAAAGATGCTAGAACATATAAAATGAGAAATTCAGGGATACTTAGCAACTATAAGTTCAGAATGATAACGAAAATATATTTGAAAGATGCTAGAACATATAAAATGAGAAATTCAGGGATACTTAGCAACTATAAGTTCAGAGTGATAATTTAAAAGATGCTAGAACATATAAAATGGGAAATTCAGGGATATTTAGCAACTATAAGTTCAGAGTGATAACGAAAATATATATGAAAGATGCTAGAACATATGAAATGAGAAATTCAGGGATACTTAGCAACTATAAGTTCAGAATGATAACGAAAATATATTTGAAAGATGCTAGAACATATGAAATGAGAAATTCAGGGATACTTAGCAACTATAAGTTCAGAGTGATAAGGAAAATATATTTGCAAGATGGTAGAACATATGAAATGAGAAATTCAGGGATACTTAGCTACTATAAGTTCTGAATGATAACGAAAATATATTTGAAAGATGGTAGAACAAATAAAGTGGAAAATTCAGGGATACTTAGCAACTATAAGTTCAGGGTGTTAACGAAATATATTGGAAAGATGCTAGAACATATAAAATGGGAAATTCAGGGATACTTAGCAACTATAAGTTCGGAGTGATGATGAAAACATATTTGAAAGATGCTAGAACATATGAAATGAGAAATTCAGGGATACTTAGCAACTATAAGTTCGGAGTGATGATGAAAATATATTTGAAAGATGCTAGAACATATAAAATGAGAAATTCAGGGATACTTAGCAACTATAAGTTCAGGGTGTTAACGAAATATATTGGAAAGATGCTAGAACATATAAAATGGGAAATTCAGGGATACTTAGCAACTATAAGTTCAGAATGATAACGAAAATATATTTGAAAAATACTAGAACATATAAAATGGGAAATTCAGGGATACTTAGCAACTATAAGTTAAGAATGATAACGAAAATATATTTGAAAAATGCTAGAACTTATAAAATGGGAAATTCAGGGATACTTAGCAACTATAAGTTTAGAGTGATAACGAAAATAAAATTATACCCCAATCATGAATTACAAAATGGCGCGTGACGTTGAGTAGACATGTCTAGATGTATGATATGTTGTTACTTTATTATTTATTTTACAATGATATTAACAGAAGGCGTAATAGGGGGTCGTAAATATTCTCTGCCAGGCCCAATGCCGGTTCTAGACATTTTTCTAGTGGATGCGAAAAATATCCTGGCGCCCCTCAAACTAGGGGGTCTGGGAAGTATGGAATATTTAAAAAAAATAAACAAGTCATCAGCCCAAAAAATTATTAAATCTATTTTGGTCCCCGCCATCCACTCTTCCTTACTTCGAAATACCTAATGACTTTAAATTCCGACCCCACCCCAAACAATTTCAAAATTTTAGTGATTTCCTCACTCTCTTCACCAACACGCAGTCTTCGTGGGGTACCTCGGTTCGTTTAACCACTAGGAGGTAGGGACTACTCTGTTCTACTTTGGCGGTCATAAATTTGTTACGTTTAATAATGATCCGAGGTACCCCACCAAGACTGCGTGTTGGTGAAGAGAGTGAGGAAATCAGACTGAAATTCTGAAATCGTTTGGGGTGCGGTCGGAATTTAAAGTCAGTAGGTATTTCAAAGTAAGAAAGAATGGATATTGGGGCCCAAAATAGATTTCATATCTTTTTTGTGGCGAAGACTTGGCGGGGAATTTTTATAGCATGCAGTGGTATTTTTTGGGGGATCTCATAACTTTTTGTAGCAAGAAGATATGTATTTTTGTAATGGTAAAAGGACAGAGATCTTACTTAAGTATCATATCTGAATTATTATCATCTATCTTCAAACTATACCCCAGAGAACGTCCGATGGAGAAACCAAGGTCCAACCGCTCTTTTTCTTTACGTAAGCCCCATATTTCTCTGCTTGGGCCATGGTTGGTACAAGCATGTTTGAATGTAGGCAAATCATTTGTATCAAGTATTACCAACACCAGTGAACAAATCATTTGTATCAAGTATCACCGACACCAGTGAACAAGTATCGGTACCAGACAGATACTATAATTTTTTTTTGGAGCAAGTTACAAACTTAAAATGTGGTTTAATATAATAAGGTTAGTTGCTCAGAAAAAAAAATGATAGTATCTGTCTGGTCCCCAAGTATCACCAACACCAGTGAACAAATCATTTGTATCAAGTATCACCGACACCAGTGAACAAATAATTTGTATCAAGTATCGCCGACACCGGTGAACAAATCATTTGTATCAAGTATCACCGACACACCGGTGAACAAATCATTTGTATCAAGTATCACCAACACCAGTGAACAAATCATTTGTATCAAGTATCACCGATACCGATGAACAAATCATTTGTATCAAGTATCACCGACACCGGTGAACAAATCATTTGTATCTAGTATCACCGACACACCGGTGAACAAATCATTTGTATCAAGTTTCACCGACACACCGGTGAACAAATCATTTGTATCAAGTATCACCGACACACCGGTGAACAAATCGTTTGTATCAAGTATCACCGACACACCGGTGAACAAATCATTTGTATCAAGTATCACCGACACATGTGAACAAATCATTTGTATCAAGTATCACAGACACCGGTGAACAAATCATTTGTATCAAGTATCATCGACACGGGTGAACAAATCACATTTGTATCAAGTATCACCGACACCGGTGAACAAATCATTTGTATCAAGTATCACCGACACCGGTGAACAAATCATTTGTATCAAGTATCACCGACACCGGTGAACAAATCTTTTGTATCAAGTATCACCGACACCGGTGAACAAATCATTTGTATCAAGTATCACCGACATCGGTGAACAAATCATTTGTATCAAGTATCACCGACACACCGGTGAACAAATCATTTGTATCAAGTATCACCGACACCGGTAAACAAGCAATCGTCTAAGCGTTAAAAATTGTTTTCAAAAAATAATTTTAAGTCAGAGAATATTATGTACATGTACATTATATTTTATTTAGTAATAAGTAAAAATAAATTAAAATAAATTATAGATCAATATTTAGAAGTGCCCAAATGAGGACATCTCCTTTGAGAGTGTCCACGGTCAATAACAAGAGGTGTTCTCGTCCCCGAACTAGGACATCTCAACATGTAGAGGTAGTAGAATCTAAAGAATGGTTTTTGAATTTTAAGTACATTAAAATATCACATTTGAGGGAGGAGCGTATTTTTTTCGTGTCGATTTGAAAATAATAAACCAAATTCCCACCCCCTCAAAATTTGATATGGTTTAAAGGTACGTAGAATCCAAAAATTGAATAAAAATTATCTGTTTGTCTACCGCGTTGTACGGCGTAAGTGACTCTTTCGTCACTTTTAATTGAATAACATGTTAATTATAAGTGTTAAAAATGATTAACTTTTAAATAAATTAAAATAAAACACTTACCAAAAAAACACTATTTATTTTAATTTATGAAGAAACTAGTTTCGAATCATTCGATTCATCATCAGTCTAGTCGAGTCTAAAGATGGAAATTGACTCAAATGTCAACTTCCATCTTTCGACTCGACTAGACTGATGATGAATCGAATGATTCGAAACTAGTTTCTTCATAAATAGTATTTTTGGTGTTTTGTTTTAATTTAATTTATTTAAAAGTTAATACTTTTAATTTTGTAGAAGTATGCCAGTGTAAAATACATTTACATTTCCTTAGATCTTAAAGACTCGGCATGACTGACGGGGTCGTTCTATGCGACTATTTTTGGTTTATAGAACTACGAGGGTCGTTTTATTTTTCAACCTCAAATTGGCTATAAATAAAAGACAAGTTCATCTAAAACAATCAAAAGATTAGTACACTTACGGTTACTTTTCGACATAATCACCGAAGAGATTGAGGCATTTGTCATATCTGTGGACAAGCTTTCAAATACCCTCTTCAAAGAAAATTGCCGCCAATGAATTCAAGTAGTCCCTAATGTGTTTTGGGATAAACAAGGTGTGTTGCTTGTGAAGTTTATGGAGCCCGGAACCACAATCACTGCAGCTGCTTATTGTGAATCTTCACAACGTTTGCGTAGAGCCATTCAGAACAAACGAAGAGGAAAGCTGACCGCTGGAGTTGTTCTGATCCATGACAATGCCCGTCCACACACTGCTGGAGCAACTCAATGGCTTCGCGAACAATTTGGATGGGACATTTGCGATCATCCGCCATACAGTCCTGACTTAGCACCCAGTGACTTTCATCTTTTTCCTGAACTGAAGACGTGGCTTGGTGGGAAGCGGTTTCAAACCAATGACGACCTTCAAACCAACGTCAAGGACTACTTGAATTCATTGGCGGCAACTTTCTTTGAAGAGGGTATTTCACAGCTTGTCCACAGATATGACAAATGTCTCAATCTCTTCGGTGATTATGTCGAAAAGTAACCGTAAGTGTACTAATCTTTTGGTATTAAAATTATTGTTTTAGATGAACTTGTCTTTTATTTATCGGAGGTTGAAAAAAAAAAAAAAAAAAAAAAAAACGACCCTCGTATAATTCAAATTATGAGAGTTGAAACACCTTTGTTTACAATTAAAATGGACAGGAGGAAAACAACATTGTCAAGACGTATTGCCATCATCATTGATGTTTTTTTAAATTGTCCTGTCAAATTTTATTATAATAAATAAATATGTACATTTACATCATCAAAAATTTTTTTTTGGCAACAACGCTATCGCAACTCTCTTAAGTTTAGTTCATGAGATTTTGTAAAGAATTTTTTTTGTAGTGGTGTTCATTTTAGAATCAACTGTCCTCCCATTTCTAGATTCAGGTTTATTGAAATGATCGAAAAAAGTTGATATGAGGTTACCGAAAAGGTTTCGATGGCCCTTGGCTGGATGGCTCGAACTGTGATAAAATGCGTTCCAATTCGTCCTGTTGCGTGAGGACGAATTGACTGTTGAGTAAGGTAACTCTTAGGCGAGGTTCATGCCGTAGGTGATTTTTACCGCCTAACACCCCTCAGAGCTCTCTTTTTACGTGGTCCATTACATAATTTAAAGAGAAAAAAATTCTGGCTCGTCTGGGTATTAAACCCACGCGGTCTTGTTGTATCAGGCGCTTGACATTATGCTGTCAGCAGCCGGAGCAGAGTTGGAGGTTCTTGGCGAAGAACTAGTTTTGGTGAGAACATTGGTTTGATTGATTAATAAATTTAACCTCTTCTAAACTTGATAAGTAACACACTCGAACTTAAGAAAACAGTAATCCACAGAAATGTGGCAATGAATCCAACATACACGCTTGACTCGTTCATGTCCCAACCTTTAGCGAGAATACATCTGAGAGATTCTGTTGATAAAGTCAGCGGCAAAATATAACTGATAGCGCGAACAATTGTATGCATTCCTTCTACTGGCCAGATGATTCCTGAAAAAGAAAGAATATATGTGAGCACAGGTCGTTTGAAAAGGACCTCAGAAAATGTGTTGGTTCACATAGAAGCACAAACCAAATCATAGCTTGCGAGGAATTGTAGAGTACAGAAAATGATGAAATGAGGAACGCTCCAGTGGGGTTGCAAAATAACATAGCTAGCTTGTGATCTCGTAACACCTCTCTCTCTCTCTGACTTGACTGCCCGTTGGGATGCTAAACAGTCCCTTATATTTGTCGTTGTTGAACTTTGCCATTTGAACTCATCCAATGAAAAAAGATTGTTATTGGAGGAGGAGCAAAGAAAAGAAACATATTTGGGAAAAATAAAGGAATACCTGAAAGAGAAGTATAACATTGAAGACAGTAATGACATAAAAGCAAAGGAATTAAAGAAAATACAAGATAAGAAAAGGTTGGAAAAAATCAAGGTGAAAAAATTACATGGCGTGCTGTTTGAAAATAGAGAAAATAATTATGATNATAGGCATATGGAGTAGATGGAGAGAAGAGAGTGAACCTTAATAAATATAAATATTTGTCGTTGTTTGTGATATGATAACCCATAACCTGTAAATATTAATTTAATCTTTCGCCTCTCAAGGTCTCCTTGAACCTCTGTTAATAACTTCCCAATACGTAAAAATCAAAATCGAGAGGGAAAATAATTTCTCGCAAGTTTTCAAATAAAATTGAAAATTATTTGAAAACTTGCGGGATTAAATGGCTATAAACCAAACTAAATATTATATTTTCTTACCACACAACATCACAATTGGTAGGAAACTACCCATGGCTAAATATGTTGCATTTCTCTCCGAATCTGTCACACAGGAGACGACAAATCCAAAACACATTCCACATAATCCTGTCATACATGTTAACAGTACTACCAGGAATACGCCGCCATGATTTGTTATATCGAACACAAACAATGCCATGATTATTACCATGACACTTTGAAATACCATGATTAGGAATTGACAAATCACATGAGCCAAAAGTATTTCTATACCGGTGACACCTGGAAGCAGAACACATATCATCAGAAACTTTAAATTGGACTTTACAGGCAATGGACTCTACCCTACGGAATAGGTTCACTTGGTATTGAACAAGAAGTACACGCTTTGTCTGGTAATATTGCCAGAAATGCATTATCCTAACTCTACCAACCATGGCCGTGCTGCTGTCATGCGCACAATCAGAATCATTTGAACTAGTTTGATACCAATAGTAAGATAAGGATCTCTCACAAATGATAATTAATCGACTGTGTCCTTCTCCATTATTGCTATCGATTTATAAGATAGTTTTTTTTAGTTAGCGGGGACAAGAAAAACACGTTTTGTTTTTAAACTAGTGGATCAAAATGTTCACGTTAGTGTTGTACTCATTTATAGAAAAAAATATCTTAATCAAATTTAAAAGTCATTATAAGGTAGATAATATACTCGTAATACTATATCTTCACTTGACTGTCAATTTTTTATTTTAGTATCCAATTTTTTGACATAGTATCCCCAGGGGGGGGGTAAGGGCCCCCAAAATTTTCAAAATCCAATATCCCTTAACATCAGCCATAACATATCAAAATTTTACGTTTCGACAACAAACCGCTAAAAAGATAAAAATCATTTTTAAAAAACACAATATTGGGCCCCCAAAAACTATACAGCAAGTTTCCTTCAAGTAACCCTTCATTTCGTTCTATCAACTCGGATAATATTGACCTACCTGAAACTAGTCCCCGTTCAAGTAACCCTTCATTTCTTTCTATCAACTCAGCTATAACCCTTCATTTCTTTCTATCAACTCAGATAATATTGACCTACCTGAAACTAGTCCCCGTTCAAGTAACCCTTCATTTCGTTCTATCAACTCGGATAATATTGACCTACCTGAAACTACTCCCCGTTCAAGTAACCTTTCATTTCTTTCTATCAACTCAGCTATAACCCTTCATTTCTTTCTATCAACTCAGATAATACTGACCTACCTGAAACTAGTCCCCGTTCAAGTAACCCTTCATTTCGTTCTATCAACTCGGATAATATTGGCCTACTTGAAACTAATACCCATTCAAGTAACCCTTCATTTCATTTTGTCAACTCTGATAATATTGGCCTACCTGAAACTAGTCCCCGTTCAAGTAACCCTTCATTTCGTTCTATCAACTCGGATAATATTGGCCTACCTGAAACTAATACCCATTCAAGTAACCCTTCATTTCATTTTGTCAACTCTGATAATATTGGCCTACCTGAAACTAGTCCCCGTTCAAGTAACCCTTCATTTCGTTCTATCAACTCGGATAATATTGACCTACCTGAAACTAGTCCCCGTTCAAGTAACCATTTCTTTCTATCAACTCAGATAATTTTGACCTACCTGAAACTAATACCCGTTCAAGTAACCCTTCATTTCTTTCTATCAACTCGGATAATATTGACCTACCTGAAACTAGTCCCCGTTCAAGTAACCATTTCTTTCTATCAACTCAGATAATTTTGACCTACCTGAAACTAATCCCCGTTCAAGTAACCCTTCATTTCTTTCTATCAACATGGCACCAGAAGTTAAAGCGACTGCCAAAAAGAAAATAATTGTCAGGATAACGCCGGGTGCTGCAAAATCGGTAAAGTTTGGTACCACGGGTCCATACACAGGTTGGTTGAACTGAAACAAGAAAGCTCTGCCAATTATACATTTTGGTGTATTATTTTAATTCTATACCGAAGGCGTAATTTCTTCCAATCCATTTATGACTTGCTAACTGTCCATGAGGCAAAGTAAATCATACTTGAGATTGTAAGAATTTACTTGAGGGTGACATCCTCACGGGCCGAGTCCACCTGATGGTGTAAAATAACACAGAAAGCAACTCTGTAATTGTTTATAACTCTTTATGTTACTGACGTAATTATATTGCAGTGATTGTCATAGTTCTGGGGGCCCATGTCAATTATCAGCCTCCAAGCAGGGCCGCTCAGAGGGGGGGACAAAGGGCACAAAATGTGCCGGGCCTGGGCTCCTCAAGGGGCCCTGGCCCAGGGATTTTATTTTCTTCACTGATAATGAAAAAATAAATTGAAACAAATACAACTTCAATACGTGCAAAAAAATATTTGCCACAAAAATAACAAATAATGTCAATTAATGTGCCTAATAGCCAGTGTTAAAGTCAATTGATGTGCCTAACAGCCAGTGTCTGTGGCACGTTGAATATACCAGTTCCCGTTAGATCACAGAAGTTAAGCATTGTCCAACGGNTTGACACAGTGTTAGATGAAACTCTCTGAAAACACGTCATGGTAGGATCGGGCCTTAAAGAACGCATTTTTTTGATTTATTGTGTTGGTCTCATAATAATATTCTTGACGTAAATAGTTTTAATTAATAATTGATTGATTCAAGTATAAAATATTCATTTTTTTTACTAAATGATGATATTATTTTAAGATAACATTAGAAAAATGACTTCTAAATCGGAGAAATCGGGGGGCACAGAAGAGAAAAGATAAAGAAGTACGAGAAATAAAAGAGGGACAACTTTCTCTTGATTCTTTTTTAAGATCTCCACCCAGCAGTCCCAGTACTTCACGAAATGCTGTCGAACAGGTGGAAGTTGGACAATCGCAAAAAAATGTGGGGGGCCCGGAGCATGACTATGTCCCCGGGCCCGGGAAAGCTCTGAACGGCCCTGCCTCCAAGAACAGATGTATGATGACAATTAAAAACTTCAGCAGCAAACAACAACTTGTTTAGAGCTACTGTCTTATACATATGGCTACCATCAGACACGATGATGCCACTATTGAATGAACTCTTGTTTACTCCGCTATTATAATAATTTTCCAATGGATGACTAAGAAAAGGAGTGGAGCTTAATATCATGAGCTTGGATTAAAATTTCGAGGACTAAGAAAAGGAGTAGAGCTTAATATCATGAGCTTGGATTCAAATTTCGAGGACTAAGAAAAGGAGTGGATCTTAATATCATGAGCTTGGATTCAAATTTCGAGGACTAAGAAAAGGAATGGAGCTTAATATCATGAGCTTGGATTCAAATTTCGAGGACTAAGAAAAGGAGTGGATCTTAATATCATGAGCTTGGATTCAAATTTCGAGGACTAAGAAAAGGAGCGGAGCTTAATATCATGAGCTTGGATTCAAATTTCGGGACTAAGAAAAGGAGTGGAGCTTAATATCATGAGCTTGGATTCAAATTTCGAGGACTAAGAAAAGGAGTGGAGCTTAATATCATGAGCTTGGATTCAAATTTCGAGAAACGCTGAATCAAGTATTTCATTATTCCAAATGGTCAGAGAGGTGGCTCAACTTGGAAATCTTAAATGGAGCTGTTCTTGCAATATATTTTTGAAAAAAGAAAAGAAAAAAAAAAATGGGTGCGTGTACTTATTAGAGATTAAGATCCCGGATTTCAGGATTTCGGGATCCCGCCCGAAAATGGTTGAATTTTGATCCCGGGATTTGCCAACCAATCCCGGGATTTTTGGGATTGACAGTGATATAATAAAAACAAACAGAGAACATATTTTTTTATAGAATTTGAAAATGGGGCCTCAATACATCGTTACATGAAACTCGATGTGCTGCCATCTGCCATACAATAAAAAGGCCTTTTAAAAATATTTTTCTTCTTTAAGTAGACCGAATGAACCGATGACCGATGTGTTGTTTGTATGACCCCTTTCGGTATTTAACTTGTTTCAGTTCAAAAAATTAATTTTTAATGTTCTAATAATCTAATATATTCTAACATCTTTTTTGAACGTAACAACTTGTGCTCGATTTGACTTTAAAATGAACGGTTTTATGTAGCACAAAAAAGACTCAGATCCTTCATCCGTTTGGAATAATTTTTTAGTGTCTAAAGACGGGAAAAAATGCAAGGTGTAAAATATGTGATGCTATTTTGAAAACCCTTCGCGGTTCCACAAAAGGACTCCACACACATCTCTCAAGTTAAGAACTTGATTTTATTTTTATTTTATCTACTTATTATAGTAACTATACCTACTTCTACTTGATTTTTGGAAGGTAACCATTTTTTTTCTAATCCCGGGACCAGTCCCGGGATCCCGGGATTGTGATCGTCAAGAAGGTTCGGGATCATGATCTCTAGTACTTATGTACGCGCGAGAGAAGTTATACTTATTTTTAAAAATAAATTTAATAATATTTAACATACTGCCTCACCCGGGAGTGAACTCAGAACCTACCAACTATGAAACAGAGGCCTTGCCCCTGAGCCACACTGTTGTATAATATATTTTTTGTTACTGGTGCGCGCGTATCTTAAAATTTCACTCTCATCATTTTTTCCATAACGCGCCTAAAGAAGTATAACTTCAATAATTTATTTTGAGCTTAATTTGGTAACAGTACTCTAAACAGGCCTGGAGCTACCTCAAGTCAAGTTGAGCTTTTGTATTTTTTTTTCAGTGTTTTTTCAAATTTTGAAATCATACTTCAGATATGAACTCCGCTCATGGTCGGACTAATGAGCCTTTTTTTTTGACATGATTTGTTATTAATGAAAGTAATTTAACATCATTAGTTTATATTATACATCATGGATACTTATATTTAATGTTTAGGTTATTTGCTGCATGGATTTTTGTATAGGGGCCCGTAACTTTTCAGTCCCGGGCCCGGATTTTCTCTTGGCGGCCCTGCCCTCAATTGCTTGAGTCAATCAAACATTCTATCAATCACAGTCAATACCTACTTGCTTCAAGTTTAGGGTTCCTAACCCCCCCCCCCCCCCATANCCCCCCCCCAAATATCATGGAACGCTGATCAAAAGCAGCTTAATATGACTTAAAATGTAGAAATATAACTCACCCTGAGTGGTGGAGTAACGACTTTTGTACTATAATTACATTTCACAGCTAAATTTGTAGCAAAATTTTGAAATGCATAAATCAGATCTCGCCTGAGCAGCAAAGAGATTTGCTGATTGGATTCGTCAAGATTGACATGGACATCACTCATTTCAAATATATCTTCGTCAGCATCTTTGCCAAGTTCAATTCTTTGCTTCAGTGCTTCGGTATAATTCGATGAAAATACTAATGTACCCCAGGCATGGCCGTGTCGGACAGCTGCAAAGGCGGTACTTTCTGTGTCATAATAATCCTGTAAAAGTAAAGAAAATAATCAGGGAATTTAGGGGTCATAGTAATTCTGTGGAAGTAAAGAAAATAATCAGGGAATTTAGGGGTCATAGTAATCCTGTGGAAGTAAAGAAAATAATTAGGGAATTTAGGGGTTATAGTAATTCTGTGGAAGTAGAGAAAATAATCAGGGAATTTAGGGGCCATAATAATCCTGTGGAAGTAAAGAAAATAATCAGAGAATTTAGGGGTCATAATAATCCTGTCGAAGTAAGGAAATAATCAGGGAATTTAGGGGTTATGATAATCTTGTGGAAGTAAAGAAAATAATCAGGGAATATAGGTGTCATAATAATCCTGTGGAAGTAAAGAAAATAATTAGGGAATTTAGAGGTCATAGTAATCCTGTGGAAGTAGAGAAAATAATCAGGGAATTTAGGGGCCATAATAATCCTGTCGAAGTAAAGAAAATAATCAGAGAATTTAGGGGTCATAATAATCCTGTCGAAGTAAAGAAAATAATCAGGGAATTTAGGGGTTATGATAATCTTGTGGAAGTAAAGAAAATAATCAGGGAATTTAAGGGTCATAATAATCCTGTGGAAGTAAAAAAAAAAAATCAGGAAATTTAGGGATTTTGTAAACAAAGTGGTTAAGCGCTCGCCTGGTAAACAGGAAGTTGTGGTTTCAATCCCCAGCAGACCATTTAAAAAAAGAGCTGTAAGGTTTTATTGAATTGGGATACTATGTAAGTAAAGACATTGTATAGACCAGTGATTCTCAACCGGTGTGCCACGAGAATTCTCAAATTAAAATATGGAGACATGTCTCAAAATTCTTTCTGGGTATCCCTTCAACGGGAATACCCACTGCTTTCAAAAGAAGCACTCCGAGTGCTTCTTTAATTTTCAACTTCATGGTTTTGCAAGCACGGGTTTTCTGCTCTGACCAACATAAAATCCAAAAAGCGTCAAAGAATACTTTCTTCTACTCTTGAAGATAATATGAGGATTTGTCTCTCTACTATTGCAGAGAATACTTTCTTCTACTCTTGAAGATAATATGAGG
>JAAEEI010039743.1:0-19415 GCA_012654025.1 Pachypsylla venusta
GATCCCGGCTATTTTTCCGTCCCAACCCGGGATGGGTGAAATGTGGGTAGCTGGATTTTCAAGTTTCCAGCGAAGGGAGGGTAAACCCCCCGTCTCGAATAATCAATACGTGTTTAAATAGACGTTAAGAGAGAAAAAACAAATAACTTCTCTTTTTCAGAAAACTGGCCGATATTGGTGCTACTGTTGGTCATCAGTTTAATTTAATAACAAAATGGGCCGATTTAGTTACCGTTCATTCAATATCTGGACCAGGTCCTCTCAAAGAAATAGAAAAGTCGATTCAAGCGGGTGGAATTGGCAGAGGCATCTTTCTGATAGGAGAATTGAGCTGTGAAAACAATTTGATTGACGAGAAGTATACGCGAGGTAAGTGGAACTGCTGGCTGTGGAAGAGTTAGGGGGGGAATAGGGGTGAGTCATTTTTAAGCCAGGGGTTCCCAAACTTTTTCATACCGCACCTCCTTTTCATGAAATGAAAGCCTCCCACTCCCCCCTCCTCTTTACATTATAAATTATGAATGGGTATGGGTGTTGCTGAATGCTATCTCATTCAGAACGTTAATGTGTTGCTGAATGCTATCTCATTCAGAACGTTAATGTGTTGCTGAATGCTATCTCATTCAAAACGCTAATGTGTTGCTGAATGCTATCTCATTCAGAACGTTAATGTGTTGCTGAATGCTATCTCATTCAAAACGCTAATGTGTTGCTGAAATCTATCTCATTCAGAACGTTAATGTGTTGCTGAATGCTATCTCATTCAAAACGCTAATGTGTTGAAACTAAAGGATAATAATTCAACTGGTCTCGCGCCCCCCTTGGCTTGCCTTCACGCCCCCCAGTTTTTTTTAAGCGAAACAAGTTAATTAAATTGGGATACTACGTCAAGTAAAACTATAATGAAGGTTGAAAATTACTATAATTTCACTTGACTAAACAATATTAAAAATGTTAAAGTGCTAACTCGCTCTGATGATGTTCTCAGTAGGGTTAGCTAGTTAGCTCTTTAACATCTTTATTCTTTAGTCAAGTTAAGATATAGTAATTTTTAAACTTTATTAAGTGAAACAGTCAAATATTTCGGGTCCCGTTGGAGATACAAAAAAAATATTCTGACTAGAAATTCATGATTTGGGGGTGTAATATTAGTTGGCATCCACGTTTTTTATCCCCTGGGTCTTGCAACAGGCGACTAACACAACAAGCGACCAGACAATGATTAGATGTTATACAATTATTAGATGATATTTTATATAAAGAAATAACACATCAGGCGTTATTAGATGATATTTTATATAAAGAACTAACACATCAGGCGACCAGACAATTATTAGATGATATTTTATATAAAGAACTAACACACCAGGCGACCAGACAATTATTAGATGATATTTTATATAAAGAAATAACACATCAGGCGACCAGACAATTATTAGATGATATTTTATATATGGAACTAACATATCAGGCAACCAGACAATTATTAGATGATATTTTATATTGTAAGCCAAGAAATAAACACGGCAAACCAAATCGCATCCGGTGGATTAGTTGATTGGTTTACTTGGTCTGGTTTGCATTGTTTGTTGCCTCTTGATCTCTTATTTCACTTTACATCATCCTCATTTCTCATTATATTTTTTAGTATTGATGCATAGTAAATCTAGCCAGATGGTGGAGCAAGCCAGTTTCATTAGGTGACGGTCCTAAGTCCGTGTAAACACAAAAGATTTGGTGCTAGGAAGGGCATCCAGCCTTTAAAAGGTAGTTCTGCGAAATGTGGGTTTTTCGCAGTTTTTTATGGATACTGTGAGGAGCGTACCAGGAAAGGGTTACAGCTAAAGACAGTAGGCAAAGAACAAAAGGTTGTGGCACGGTAAAAATTAAGGAAAGGACCCAACTCCAAATAGAATTGGGAAAGTCAAATATACCGCTGACGGTTTTTATCGCTTTTTAACCGTTTTCTTTAATCCTGTCAAAAAAGAGAATTGTAAGAGCCAGGAACTTGAAATTTCGGTATGTTTGTGCAATATAGGGTCTATGTATGCCCCAGAATTGGGGGGGGGGATGTTATTTTAACCAGTAAAATAAGAAACCCATGTATCACATTTTTTATCTTTATTTTCACAGAAACCTTGAAGTTGGCGGAATCCTTTTCTTCAATAACAGTTGGTTTGGTGTGTCAATCAAAATCAGTTTTAGAAAGCAATCCCGAATTGTTACAACTGACGCCCGGTGTTCATTTAAATCAATCTGGAGATAATAAAGGTCAACAATATAATACACCAGATCATGTAATTATAGAAAGAGGCGCCGATCTAGCAGTGGTCGGAAGAGGTGTTACCAATGCTGAAGATAAACTGAACGCCGTCAAACAGTATCAGACAATACTTTGGGAAGCTTATGAGCGAAGACTTCAGAAATGAAGAAGATGGGGTTGAGCTGCCAACAGCATGTGATAATAATATATTCCAAACAAACGATATTATAAAATTACCACTGTAAAGTGAGAGATTGTTTTAAATCTAGCGCCGGACAATCAGAGATTGTTTTAAATCTAGGGCTGCGTGTATTGCTGTACCAGTGATAATAATACATTCCAAACAAAAGTGTGATAAATTAGCTGTGAGGTCTATATTACAAAATGACCACTGTAAAGTCAGAGATTGTTTTAAATCTAGGGCTGGGTGGATTGCTGTACCAGCGATAATAATATATTCCAAACAAACGTGTGATAAATTAGTTGTGAGGTCGATATTACAAAATTACCAGTGTAAAGTCAGAGATTGTTTTAAATCTTGGGCTGGGTGGATTGCTGTACCAGCGATAATAATACATTCCAAACAAACGTGTGATAAATTAGCTGTGAGGTCGATATTATAAAATTACCACTGTAAAGTCAGAGATTGTTTTAAATCTACGGCTGGGTGGATTGCTGTACCAGCGATAATAATATATTCTAAACAAACGTGTGATAAATTAGCTGTGAGGTCGATATTACAAAATTACCACTGTAAAGTCAGAGATTGTTTTAAATCTAGGGCTGGGTGGATTGCTGTACCAGCGATAATAATATATTCCAAACAAACGTGTGATAAATTAGCTGTGAGGTCGATATTACAAAATTACCACTGTAAAGTGAGAGATTGTTTTAAATCTAGCGTAGAATATCGAGATCTGAAATATATTTTATAATCAATTGAATTGGTCTAAAGACACAAGGCCTCAAAATCCAAATTTTTGTTAAATCAAGGGAAACTGATTTACTGTGTAAGTTGAAGAGCTAAAAAAGAATTAAAATACGGGGTGAGTCATTTTAAAGGACATGTCAAATATCTCGGAAACCAGGTTTTTTGTTGAAGGATTCTTTTAACCCTCTCGCGCCCGTAATAGCAAACTTGCTACGTAAGTTGGTGAGTTATCTAATGTTGCTTCTGCCCCGCTGAGTATTAGCTGTAAGGGTAAAGAACCTTTCACACAATGCTCTGAAATCAACAAAAATACTAAGGGGGGACAGAAGCAAAATTAGATAATTCACTAACTTTTTGTAGCAAGTTTGCTACCACGGGCGCGAGAGGGTTAAATATATTTTTTTTTAATTTTCGTCTTCAGACTTTTTCAAATTAATGGTGACCTTGAAAATTGTGTGTTATTTCGCGTTCGGTGCTTTTTAAAGGTTAACATTGTTTTTTAAAAACCCTGTATTTTTTTATTGTGGTTTTGAATTTTGTATTAAAAAAATATTTTTTGCTCAGTTTTTTTTTTTCCAATTGACGTACTGTTCTGGAGATAATTTTGTCCATGACGTGCTCTTAGTAAGAGATATATCTAACATGTACAGCATTACGGCACTCCTATTTGCAAATATTTATTTAACACACTTATGCTCAAATATTTCAAAATGTACGTGCCGATAATAGTTCATATGTAAGATATCTCTTACTCAGAGCACTTCAAGGTAAAAATAATATCGAAAACACTTAAGTCAAATAAAAAAAAAATTGGGTATTTTTTTTTTAAAACGAAATTAAATACAACAATAAAATATGCAGGGTTCCATTTAAAAAAACATAGACCTTAAAATGACCTTGAAGAAGAATTTCAAGGTCACCATTAAATTTCTCCCTAAAAAAATAAGGTCCGGTCCTACCAAAAGCCGAGTTTTGAAACAGTCGGGTTTGGGTATAGTATTAACGCAGGTTGACACAGTGTTAGATGAAACTCTCTGTCGTGGTAGGATCGGGCCTAAGTGGGGTTTGTACCGAATGTTTTCTTCCTATCTCTAACGGTTTCCGAGATATTTGACTATGTCCTTTGAAATGACTCAACCTGTAGTATAACTAAATATGAAAAAATAACTAAACTACTTTATTACTAAGCTCTAAGCCACTAAATATTTCGATTTTATGTATAACACAGCACAAAATATCAGCACTAGAAAATTTTTGAGCTCAGACCCTTTCTCTTTGGATCAATTCCATTACAATTCTACCGATCAATTTATTGTGATGGACCAGTAGACCATTAGTATTACTGTGTACCTTTTTTTTATAATTAATTAATTAATAATAAGTGCAATTTTATAAATTTTAATCGCTAATTTATTTACTGTTTTTGTTCAAAATTTGACAACCTTCCAGAAACGGTTACAAGGAGGGGGAGGGGGGGCGACCGCCTCTACCTGAAGAAATTGAACGTCGGAACGATTTTATCAAATTATTTTTTATTTTAAAACTACTAATGATTTCTATGTCGATTCAACTAGGGACCTGTATCCACTCCTGAAACCTTCACATGTTTGGCAAGTTATTGATTTAACGAAGTGAGTTCTAGTTTTAAACACTACAAATTTTCTTTTTGTACCACGACAACTCTTGAACACCTTATCCGATTATTAAAAAAAAAAAAAAAAAGTTATGGTCATTACTTATAATTATAGCTGATTAGTTTTGGCCAAATAGTTGCCATATAAATGAGTGAGGTATACAGTTTATAGAACCAGAAAAAGTAAGATTCTCTATCTCGTCAAGTTCTGCTCATGACGTCATAAGTAATGACGCATATATTGACTAGTGATGGCATATCGTTCAAAAATATATCGATATATCGAATTTTCGATATATCGATTTTCAAATATATCGATATATGAGAAATATATCGATATATCGTCGGTTTCGAAGGGACAAGTAGGATCCCCCAAAATAGCAAATTTCGAGTAAAAAAAACATTACTTCAAATTTTATTGCTATATTAAGAACATTGAAAAAAGCCTAAATTAGTGTACATATTGAACGATATATATCGTGAAAAAAATATCGATACATCGGAAGAGAATATATCGATTTTCGATATATCGTGCCATCCCTAATATTGACAAACAGACGCCTGCTTATCGAGTATGCAGCGATCAAAAAATTGTGCGACCTGAATAATATTATTGTTTTTAGCTAATAAAGAGTGCGCCATCTTTTAAAAGAGCGGGCTTTTATGAACTGTCCACCCTCCACCACGAGTTGTCGGTTATTCGAAAATTTGATTGAATTTGAAATTTCGGTCGTTCGTTAATTCGTTATGTGATTTGATTTTGCTTAAAGTATATTTTTCCTTTTAATAAATAATATTATTTTGAGTTCAATTAGTTTTTTTTTTTTTAAATGAAGTTTATTTTTACTTTTTACAGTTATTTTCAGTGTAATTTCTTATCAGTTTAAAAACAATAGTGCCTCGTAATTTGAAAGCAAGTGATTGTGCAAATATTGAGAGATTCTACAAGATTTCCAGGTTCGAGGTCAAAGAAAAAAAGGTAAAAGAACAATTTGTTTTAGATTTAAGTAGATATAGCTTTTGAAACACACTTTATTTTAAAAAATACAATTTTCATGAACAATAATAATAAGTAAATAATTAGTTAATAATATAATTTAAAACACAGAAACACTGCGTGGGTTCATTATAACGAGTGGATACTGGAATTGCGAAATTTGTATTTTGAATTCTCAATTTGACAATCTAGTGGAATTCAAGTGTTCAAAAGATGCGGTACACTTTCAAAATTGCATCTTTCTATAAATTTGTACAAATGTGGTTGTTGCTGTAGAAGCAGCAGCCACCAAATGTTACGTCACTGTCTCTACATCTGTTATTGGAAGGTGAAGGGGTTGCGCCACCTCAACTGGTCTTAGCCACAGGTCTATTGGCTGGAGGGATGTAGAGTTTGATGAACAGTTGCATTGTGTCATAAGGAGTTTGGTAACACTTATCACATTTGTCCTCAATACTTAAGTGGATTCTGTACAATCTGTACATGTATGATTTTAGATCTTGGAGCTACATCTCAGCTGGACAAGTGTCGTTTTAGTAATGCGTGGAAGATTCAGTTCTGATTTAACTACTTCTGGAGGTTTTGCATTTAGGACACTGTTTGGGGAGTAGCTGTTTATTCTTGACGGTAACAGATGACGAAAATTAGATGGAAATGGACCCCCTCAAAATCATGAGCTATGATCCTTGGAAATTTTTCTGGATTAAAAAGTGTCAAACCGTTTTTGAGCTAATGTTTCCTGGCAAAATTTGGAAAGTCACGGTCAGTCAACTTGATAACATATCAAAGCGAGAAAATTATAGGTGCCCGTTTAGTCCTTAATTGAGGACATTGTTGGCAAAGGTATGACCACTTGACCAGCCATCAAGAGTTACTAGTTCGAAAACGGGAAGGGGGCAAAATAATATTAATTTAGAAAATACAACCACCCAGAGTGGTGTGGTTATGCATTTAAGGTCCCTAGCCATATAAACGAGCAATCTATGTTTTTAAAGGGTAAAATATAAACCTACAGGCTGGACACCTACCCATGCTCCCCCTCTTAATCTATTTTGTCCTTTGAAAACTCAAAGAATCGTATGAAGCTCGGGTAAAACAGCTAGTCCCGTGTAGCTTGTTGTGTCAATCGCAGTTAAGATTAAAAAAAAAAAAAGAAAAACTCATCGACTTCACCACATTGAATATACCAATTCTCGTTAGATCACAGAAGTTAAGCAAATTCTGATAGCGTCCGCTCAAGGACACCACAATCAGGCTAGTGAGGACACATTGTCCTCACTAGCCTGAGTAACATAATCAAACAGAAAATCAAATCGATTCTAAAGGCTCAGTATTGAAAATTATAAACCAAGAAGCCAGCCTCAGTAGCTCAGTTGGTATAGAGGCAATGGATGTGAAACCAGGAGACTGTTGGTTCGAACCCAATAATGAATATAAGATTTAACAATAACACGGGGAACTTCATTGTGACAAGCATATTAGCTAAACATAAGTAAATTCTTTTTTTTTCTTCTTTGATAAACCAGAAATCCGAAAATTCAGACCTAACTTTGAAAATTCAAATAAAAAAGAATCATGTACTCATTATTAATTAATTGACCGAATGCCGTGAGGTCTAGTTTTAACACCACTAATTATCTTTTGTTTTTATGTGCCACGATAACTCTCGAACACCTTTTCGATGTTAATGAAACTCAGTATGGACATTTATTACGCTCATAAAATTGGCTGATTCATTTTTTGTCCGTGGCGTACCTTTGTAACAATTTTTCACGCTTTGAATAACCCTTCTATCCGTCTTCCAAAGGCTTTCAGAAAAATACCATGAATAGGACCTTGACGGTCCTATTCACTATTCATGGTATCTTTGTGTATACCACATTGCATCATATTATAAATATAAGGCGGCCACAAGTGTATCCTAATTTGGTATGGACATTCATTATATTCATAGAATTAGCTGAATAGTTTTTGGTATGGACATTCATTATATTCATAAATTTTGCTGATTAGTTTTTGTGTGGACATTCATTATATTCATAGATTTTGCTGATTAGTTTTTGGTATGGACATTCATTATATTCATAGAATTGGCTAAATAGTTTTTGGTATGGACATTCATTATATTCATAGAATTAGCTGAATATTTTTTGGTATGGACATTCATTATATTCATAGAATTAGCTGAATAGTTTTTGGTATGGACATTCATTATATTCATAGATTTTGCTGAATAGATTTTGGTATGGACATTCATTATGTTCATAGATTTTGCTGATTAGTTTTTGGTATGGACATTCATTATATTCATAGATTTTGCTGAATAGATTTTGGTATGGACATTCATTATATTCATAGATTTTGCTGATTAGTTTTTGACATGGACATTCATTATATTCATAGATTTTACTGATTAGTTTTTGACATGGACATTCATTATATTCATAGATTTTGCTGATTAGTTTTTGGTATGGACATTCATTATATTCATAGATTTTGCTGATTAGTTTTTGGTATGGACATTCATTATATTCATAGATTTTGCTGATTAGTTTTTGGTATGGACATTCATTATATTCATAGATTTTGCTGATTAGTTTTTGGTGGCCATTTTATGTGAGTCTCATTTCATAGAACCACTATTTGTTTGATTACGCAACCCTATTTTTGTCTGATTTTGCTGTCGTAAAGTAGGTTGTCAGAACCTCATGAATATGTGTACATTAGCAACTGGCCGCGGTCTTGATTGATTATTATTTTAATTTTACAGAGAGTGTTTATTATGTACAGAGAATTTAAATTAAAAAATAATAATTAAATAAAACAATTGATTCAATATTCAATCTATTTGATTCCATTGACATTGACTGTTCAGTTGTATGGTGATTCATATTTTCTTGCTTGATTCTGAAATAAAAAAAAACCTTATTAATTAATTTGAATAATTGTCAGGGAGGGCCAGATTTGGAACGTCAATCCCGTTGATAAATGATTGTCAAGGAGGGCCTGCTTTGGAAGGTCAATCATGTGGTTGAATAATTGTTAAGGAGAGCCTGATTTGGAACGTCAATCATGTTTTGAATAAATGTCAAGGAGAGCCCGATTTGGAACGTCAATCATGTTTTGAATAAATGTCAAGGAGAGCCTGATTTGGAACGTCAATCATGTTGTTGAATAAATGTCAAGGAGGGCCTGATTTGGAACGTCAATCATGTTGTTGAATAATTGTTAAGGAGAGCCTTTTGTTAAGGAGATCCTGATTTGGAACGTCAATCATGTTGTTGAATAAATGTTAAGAAGAGCCTGATTTGGAACGTCAATCATGTTGTTGAATAATTGTTAAGGAGAGCCTTATTTGGAACGTCAATCATCTTGTTGAATCAGCGATATTATTTAAATTTCAGTTCCAAATTTCTGGGTCGAACCGAGAATGATAAAGACAACCCAAAAAATTTATGGTTTTTGAATAGTAATATAATTCCAGTTAGTATGGAACCCTGTGCAATGTGACTTACAGTAGCGAATAGTGTTGGCCTACAGTTAGAGCCCAGATAGGAGCTAGGTACAATTAGAGTCCAGATAGGAGCTAGGTACAATTAGAGCCCAGATAGGAGCTAGGTACAATTAGAGCCCAGATAGGAGCTAGGTACAATTAGAGCCCAGATAGGAGCTAGGTACAACTAGAGCCCAGATAGGAGCTAGGTACATACCGAATTTCATTAAATTCGGTCAACGCCAATTGGCAAATGTGCCGCTTACGGCGAACAGAGTGCGGAGTCTTTAATAAGCGTTTTGGATTCTACGTACCTTTAGGGGTAAAATATGAATTTTGAGGTTGTGGGGGGGTATTTTTTTAGTCAGTAAAATAATACCCCATTAGATAGTTTGACGCTTCAGAATGGAGCACAATGAAACAAACAAATAACCCCCCCACCCCTAAAATTTATATTTATTTAGCAAAATCTGGACCTCAGTCAAGTAAGTATTGACTACACGATTAAATCTTTTGAACGTCTGTTTATCTGACTGTTCGGTTCACCCTAACTCTCGAACGCCTTATCCCATATGTTCATAGAATTATTTTGTTTGAGCGCTTTTGGTCCACCAGGGCCGGTCTATTATTTGAGTGAGGTCAAATTTTCTGGTTTACCATATAAAATTGCCAATATCCATCACTAGAGGTTCTGTTTGTTTCTATCTGATTTGGGTCACCTGCGGCAAATGGCAGCTCGTTGTTTGAGTCCGGTCTGCAGTCCACCGAACACTACTGGTGCTTACCAATATTCTGTAAAGTAGAGGTGGCTCCTACTCGTTGTTTGAGTCCGGTCTGCAGTTCACTGAACTATACTGCTGCTTACCAATATTCTGTAAAGTAGAGGTGGTTCCTCCATCACTAGAACTTGTTTATTTTTCACATTTCGGTTGCCATGGCGGCTCGTTGTTTGAGTCCGGTCTGCAGTTCACCGAACTATACTGGTGCTTACCAATATTCTGTAAAGTAGAGGTGGCTCCCTCCATCACTAGAACTTGTTTATTTTTCACATTTCGGTTGCCATGGCAGCTCGTTGTTTGATTCCGATTTGCAGTTCACTGAAGTCTACTGGTGCTTGCCAATATTCTGTAAAGTAGAGGTGGCTCCCTCCATCACTAGAACTTATCACTAGAACTTGTTTATTTTTCACATTACGGTTGCCATGGCAGCTCGTTGTTTGAGTCCGATATGCAGTTCACCGAACTCTACTGGTGCTTACCAATATTCTGTAAAGTAGAGGTGGCTCCTCCATCACTAGAACTTGTTTATTTTTCACATTTCGGTTGCCATGGTGATGTTCTCCATTCTCTTCTCTCTCGACGACGGAATAGTTAGGATCTGAGGGAAGTATTTCCAAAGCATAATCCACTGCATCCAGAGAGTTATCATTGAAATTTCTGTGAAAGAGACATACAGCACAAGTTAAGTAACGCTGAGCATGGTTAGTACTCCGCTTGAGGACACCACTAACTACTGTACGTGTACACAGACTTGTGCTTCGTTCTCATAACTGAGCAGATGTTGAATTAAGAGAGAAGATAGAGGAAACAAGCCAACGATCATACCACGTTGAATACACCAGTTCCCGTCAGATCACTGAAGTTAAGCAACGTCGGGCGTGGTCAGTACTTGGATGGGTGACCGCTTGAGAACACCACGTATCGTTGGCTCATTTTTCCGGCCCAACCCAGGCTGGGTGAGGTCAATGTGGGTAGCTGGTTTGCAAGTTTCCAGCGAATGGAGGGTAAAACCCCCGTCTTGAATGACCAATATTAGATGTTAAACCAAATAAAATAAAATAAAAAGACAGAGGAAACTGTACAAGTATTAATAAATATTAGCCACCGTCTGTACTATACGTTAAATAGGTATAGTTCCAGTTAGATCACTAAAGTTAAGCAACTTCCAGCGGGCTTTTACCAAGTGGGTGTCGACGTAGGTTCGCGCCGTTCGTGATAACTATTTTTTCGGTGCAACACAGGCTGGGTGATATCAATTTGGGTAACTGTTTTGTATGAAGAATAAAACTCTGCCTCAAATGACCAATCTTAATATAGAAATCAGAAATTTGTGTGTACCTATGTATGAGGGGTTGTCTGTTACAATACCACAGCCCAAACGGTAGCAGATAGCGAAAAATTGAATAAATCAGAAATTTGTGTNTAAAATATGTCAAGCCGTTTTCGAGTTAAGGCCAAATTTATAATTTTTTTTCACCAAAATCGGACAGTCACGGTCCGATATCTTAAAATTGGTCGCGACAAAATATCAACTCAAAGCGAGAAAGTTTTAGGTGACCATTTAGTTCTTATTTTAGGATATTTACTGCAAAGGTATGGCTAGCCAGTCCAGAGAAACCGGGAAAGGGCAAAATAAAATTTAGAAAATACCAAATAGTCAGAATGGCCGTGCCTCTAAGGCCCCGGGCGAAACGTTTAAATCTTGTTTTTTTTTTTTAAAGGTTGCAATATACAGGGTAATCACAAACCCAGACTCCCCCCCGCCCCAAATTCTAAAAGGTATGGCTAGCCAGTCCAGAGAAACCGGGAAAGGGCAAAATAAAATTTAGAAAATACCAAATAGTCAGAATGGCCGAGCCTCTAAGGCCCCGGGCAAAACGTTTAAATCTTGTTTTTTTTTAAAGATTGCAATATACAGGGTAATCACAAACCCATGCTCTCCCCCCGCCCCAAATTCCAAAGTCCTTAAAAAATAGCAATATAAGAATTGTATGCGAAGCCGGTAGTAGAAAATAAAAAAAATCTGACTCTCCTATGGTTTGATTCTTACCTCGTTGGTAGATTTTCGTTTGTGTTTTTATCCGGCACGGTCCTTGTTATAATCCATTCACCCTTTTGGGCTTCTCCAGTATTTGGGGCACCATTCCGTTTGCCATGAGCTGAAAATTGAATTAAATAACGATTGAAAAACTAGCACAAATTATACAGGGTTATGCAAAAAAAGAAACCACGTATAGTAGAGCTCAAATAAAAATAACTTTGCTTAATAAACCCCTATATGGAAATGGACCCCAAGGTAGCTAGGACCAGGGGCGGATTTAAGGCTAATATACGTGGTTTCTTTTTATGCATAACCTTTTGAAACACCCTGTAGAACTATTTGGGCTCGGCTTTGCTTTTCTTAATTCTACCACGCAACAATATTTAGCTATACCCTTTCCTGGCATGGCATCTCTCGCTTGCTTCTCACAGTATTGTCAGAGGGAAGCTTGGTTCCCTCTGTCAAACCTAATAAACCTTAGCAAAACTTGATCCCAAGTAACAGTAAAGCAGAGACATCCCGTCTCTGCCGAACTGACATAGGGAAGTACTGTACGACCTTATCACGAACATGGCAAGGAACATAAACAGGAGAAATCATATTGCCAGAGATGAAGGTCGACAGCGGTATGAATAGGGCTGCGGAGCCGGAGCCGTGTGATTTTGTATAAAGGAGCTGGAGTCGGAGCCAAAGTTTTTATCGGCGGATTCGCAGCCAAGGCTGCGGAGCCAAGGAGCCGTGTGATTTTGTATAAAGGAGCTGGAGCCGGAGTCCATTTTTCTTATAAAGAGGAGCTTGAGCCGGAGCCAGAGTTTTATCGACGGCCCCGCAGCCCTGAGTATGAAGTCCTAGGAGATTTCCTAAGAGGGGATCAGATTAGTTTTAGAGATAGGGAAGTGCACAAACTCCAAACGACAAAGACCAGCGCCTGTTTCAGCACACTTATAAGATCTGATCAAATGTTACATCAAACTTCCTTCCACCGTATCCAGCAGACAAAGGTCCTCTCAAAGCCATATCTCAATTCTCTCACAGTATCCAGATAGATACTGCGCAGAAGCTCGCATTTCGCTGATAACCTATCATCATTGTTTTGAAGCAGAGTTTTTAAAGGCTGGATACCCAAACCTTTTGTATTAACAGGGCTTACGATCGTCACCTAATGAAGCATCATTGGTTTGCTCTCCTCGGTGGCTACATTAAACTATAGAACTCACTAAAACATGGAAATTCTGGCATGACCTCGCAGAATTAACGCATATATCTATTAAATATGCAAGCGAGCGTCTATGGCACGTTGAATACACCAGTTCCTGTGAGATCACTGAAGTTAAGCAACGTCCAGCAAAGTTGTTCCATGTGGGTGTCCACGTGGGTTCGTGATGCTGGCTATTTTTCCAGCCCAACCCAGGCTGGGTGAGGTCAATGTGGGTAGCTGGTTTGCAAGTTTCTAGCGAATGGAGGGTGAAACCCCCGTCTCGAATGACCAATAGATGTTAAAGAGACGTTAAGCCAAATTAAAAAAAAAAAAAATATGTGAATTTACTTGTGAAAAAATGATTTTTAGGGTTCCGTTCTAGACAAACAGAAAAACATAACCAATATAATGGCTGAAAATTCGACATCGAAAATTTTAGCCCATTACAATACTTCCTTCTTTTTTTTATAGATTAGGAAAGTCGTGCGATGTTCACACCAAATTTTTTTGGTGTGAACCAATTTGGTGGTTGTCTATTTGGGTTTTTATTACTGCTGGGTGAAATTATCGAACCTTTATCCTTTGGTACTTACCTCCCCAACATGAGTGTCCGTAGCTGAGGCAGGAGCCTGTAACAAAGAACAAAAATAGATTAATATCGACACTAAAGGAGCGTTCACACTACACAGTGACAATGTCAGTGACATTAATATCGAGACTAAAGGAGCGTTCACACTACAGTGACAATGTCAGTGACAGTAATATCGAGACTAAAGAAGTGTTCACACTACAGTGACAATGTCAGTGACATTAATATCGACACTAAAAGAGCGTTCACACTACACAGTGACAATGTCAGTGACATTAATATCGAGACTAGAGGAGCGTTCACACTACAGTGACAATGTCAGTGACATTAATATCGAGACTAAAGGAGCATTCACACTACACAGTGAAAGTGTCAGTGACTTTAATATCGAAAGTAAAGGAGCGTTCACACTACATATTGAAAGTGTCAGTGACAGTGCTCTCCGATCAGGAACGTAACTAGGGAAGGGTAAACGGGGCGGCTTCCTCGGGCGTAAGATTTGTGGGACGCCAAAACGGGCTAATATTTGCCCGTCATGGGTCCATGTTGGACGGTTGTACATACGCAATAGCGGCATGGCCGTATAAACGTTTCCCAGCTTTTCTAATTGGGTTAAAATTTGTTTAATTTTAACAAATTTTAACCCAATTAGAAAGGCTAGGAAACGTTTATACGGCCATGCCTCTATTGCGTATGTACAACCGTCCAACATTGGGTTAAAATTTGTTAAAATTAATACTTTTGACGTACCGTACTATTTTGTTTGAAAATGGAAAAATTGCATAAGCAATGAAAAATTCTATTGACCTTAAAATGTGTATCTCCCGTGATTGAATAATTTATTAATTTGGTGATTATGAAGGTTAGGTGGAGGGAAGGGGGGAACGAGTGAACTGAAAAAAATGTTAAGGAAGACAGGTGAGAGATGGTGACAGGAAGCGCCGCAAGGGGGTTCTTCCCCAAGAGAAGGAGAGTATTTGACAATTTTTTTTTATAAATGGGGGAAGGTTTTGCCGACATTCTTAGAATGGGACTTGGCGTTTTTATTACATTTATGTGTTTGTTGGGGGGGGGGGGGGNGGGGGGGGGGGATCTCACTCCTTTTTTTTGGCCCGACATTTTTTTGGATGGGAGAAGCTTGGGCCGATTTTTCTGAATGGGAGAAGGTTTTGTCGACATTTTTAGAATGGGATTTGGCCTTTTTATTACATTTATGTTGTTGTTGGTGGATCTCACCCCTTTATCATCGGCTGATATATTTTTGGATGGGAGAAGGTTGGCCCGATTTTTTTTGAATGGGAGGAGGTTTTGACGAGATTTTTAGAATGGGACTTGGCCTTTTTATAACATTTATGTTTTTGTTCCTTTTTATAACATTTATGTTTTTGTTGGTATATCTCACTCCTTTATCATCGGCTGATATTTTTTTGGATGGGAGAAGGTTGGGCCGATTTTTTTAGAATGGGGCTTGACATTTTTATTAGATTTATGTTTTTGTCGGTGGATCTCACTCCTTTATCATCGGCTGATATTTTTTTGGATGGGAGAAGGTTGGGCCGATTTTTTTTGAATGGGAGATGGTTTTGACGACATTTTTAGAATGGGATTTGGCCTTTTTATTACATTTATGTTTTTGTTGGTGAATCTCACTCCTTTATCATCGGCTGATATTTTTTTGGATGGGAGAAGTGATTTTTTTGAATGGGAGTAGGTTTTGACGACATATTTAGAATGGGACTTTTTATTACATTTATGTTTTTGTTGGGGGATCTCACTCCTTTATCATGGGCCGACAATTTTTTGGATGGGAGAAGGCTGGGCCGATTTTTTTAGAATGGGGCTTGGCCTTTTTATTACATTTATGTTTTTGTTGGGAGAGATCTCACTCCTTTTTCATAGGTCGACATTTTTTTGGATGGGAGACTGTTGGGCCGATTTTTTTGAATGGGTGAAGGTTTTGCCGACATATTTTGAATGGGACCTGGCCTTTTTATTACATTCATGCTTTTGTAGGGGGGATCTCACTCCTTTTTCATGGGCCGATTTTTTTTGGATGGGAGAAGGTTGGTCCGATTTTTTTTTTTGAATGGGAGAAGGTTTTGCCGACATTTTTAGAATAAAACTTGGCCTTTTTTTATTACATTTATGTTTTTGTTGAGGGCATCGCACTCTTTTTTCATGGGCCGACATTTTTTTTGATGGGAGAAGGTTGGGCCGATTTTTTTTGAATGCGAGAATGTTTTGCCGATATTTTTCGAATGGGACTTGGCCTTTTTATTATATTTATGTATTTTTGGGTCATTCCTTCAAAATGGGCCGACACTTTTTTGGATGAGAGAAGGTTGGGCCGATTTTTTTGAATGGGAGAAGGTTTTGCCGACATTGTGGCAAAACCCAAATCCCATCAACCTAATTTTTTTCGTGCTTCAAATCTACTGTGGGGTTATCTTCACATTAAAGTAGGCAGAATATGACTTCGGTTTTAGTAAGAAAAATAATTTGTCAGGTGTTGCCCAAAAAATTTTCTGTATAATCATAATAAAAGAGCAATATTTTTCAAATACAATATCTAGAGACATTTTATTTTTTTTGTGTGTTTATATTTTATTTCTTGTTATCACCATGGCGAGGCGAGGGTTGGTGTGATTGCCTCATTGTCCCTCCCTTCTCCTATTTGTGTTACCCTTCGGGTATTATTTTATCATCCTATACCTACATATTGGATATCTGATGGGGATGATTTTTTTTTTATATCTTTCGATTGCTCCCGAGGGCCAAAAATCAATTTCTAAAAAGAAGAGAAAGGGGTGTAAAAAGAATATTAAAAACCAACATGGTCACCTGAATAGGATTTTGTGTAGAGTTTGGACCCTTACGGATATTACATAGTCCTGCCATAAGTTCTGACCCCACTATAACACTGTCAACATGGTCACGTGAATAGGATTTTGTGTGAGTTTGGACCCTTACGGATATTACATAGTCTTGCCATAAGTTCTGCCCCCACAATAACACTGTCAACATGGTCACGTGAATAGGATTTTGTGTAGAGTTTGGACCCCTTTACGGATATTACATAGTCCTGCCATAAGTTCTGTCTCCACAATAACACTGTCAACATGGTACATCCCGCCTGCATAACACCCATATTTATATTCCTGTGAAGGTACATCCCGTCTGTATAACACCCAAATTTACATTCCTGTGAAGCTACATCCCGTCTGTATATAACACCCAAATTTACATTCCTGTGAAGGTACATCCCGTCTGCATAACACCCAAATTTAGATTCCTGTGAAGGTACATCCCGTCTGTATATAACACCCAAATTTACATTCCTGTGAAGGTACATCCCGTCTGTATATAACACCCAAATTTATATTCCTGTGTAGGTACATCCCGTCTGTATATAACACCCAAATTTACATTCCTGTGAAGGTACATCCCGTCTGTATAACACCCAAATTTATATTCCTGTGAAGGTACATCCCGCCTGTATAACACCCAAATTTATACGAGGTGTGGCTATTAAGTTCGTAGACTCTTCCCATAAAACGATGTGTGTTTAACTTACCCAACTTTAGTAGTTATCCCCTTCAATGTACTCCCCTCCTCTATCCCTACAACGTTCCAGGCGAATTTTCCATTGATCGAAACAGTGGCTGAGGTCATTTTGTGTGAGGCCTTTCATGACTTCTGCCGCTTTTTTCTTAACGGCATCTACGCTGTCAAATCTGGTACCTTTCAGGGGAGATTTGATTTTTGGGAATAAGTAAAAGTCGCACGGGGCCAGGTCGGGTGAGTAAGGAGGGTGTTCCAACACTGGGATGTTGTACTTGGCCAGGAACGTCTTCACGGAGAAGGCACTGTGGGCTGGCGCATTGTCCTGGTGCAGGAACCATGACTTCTCATTCCACAATTCGGGTCGTTTCTTTCTTATTTTCTCGCGAAGGCGAGTTAGAACTTCAAGATAGTAATACTGAGTGACGGTTTGGCCTTCAGGAACCCATTCTAGGTGAATTATCCCCTGGATATCAAAGAAAACAATCATCATGGCCTTGAATTTTGACTTGCTCATTCGAGCTTTTTTCATCCTCGGAGAATTTGGGCTCTTCCAATGCATGGACTGGCGCTTCGTTTCTGGGTCATAGGTAAAAAACCATGATTCATCGCATGTAATGACTCTTTTTAAGAAGTTGGGGTCACTTTCGATCTGATTTAGGGCGTCTGTAGAGAGATTTTTGCGAACTTCCTTTTGCTCATCTGAAAGGTTCTTGGGCACCATTTTTGCGCAAACTTTTGTCATGTTGAAATTTTCGTGCAAAATTTGTCTCACACATTCTTTATCAATTTTAAGTGTATCAGCCATTAGTCTAAGAGTTAATCTACGGTCAGAACGAATCATAACACCAACTTTTTCAATGTTTTCGTCAGTTTTTGAGGTTTGGGGGCGACCAGGACGTGGATCGTCCTCAACATCTTCCTGACCATCTTGAAACCGTTTAAACCACTTATAAAGCGTTGATCTTTTCAAACATGACTCCTGGTACACTGTCTTTAACAAAGAAAAAGTTTCACTAGCACTTTTACCAAGTTTTACGTAAAATTTAATAATCACTCGTTGCTCAACGTTTATATCAATCATAATTCCGGCAAAATTAAAAAAGGTGTCTTGCGCGTCGGGCTATCACAACAGAACTAATTACAGTACAGGCATGCGACACCTATCAATCAAAATACAAGACTTGAAGCTGTCCAAACATATCTTCCTAGCATGAACAGCTTTTGCGTAGCGGCTCGAGTCTACGAACTTAATAGCCACACCTCGTATTCCTGTGAAGGTACATCTCGACTGTATAACACCCAAATTTATATTCCAATTTATATTTATCTGAAAACTCAGATCTATTTTAACCTATTCCAATAATAAATTCAACAAATTGAAACCATTTTTATTTTTTCATCAGAAAAATAATATGTTTATTACTTTTCTGAAAATAATTTACTTTTCTGCCCAAAATTTTAAAGACAAAGAGGAATTCAATGTTTGTGGAACGTGTTGACGGTGGCCGCAGGCATTAGATAGCCTACCTTCATATGGGGTGGTACAAGTGAAAGTGAGAAGCACCAAATAATGGTGACGTACGGTCTGTACAGGGTGACCGCAGGCATTAGATAGCCTACATTCATATGGGGTGCTACAAGTGAAAGTGAGAAGCACCAAATAATGGTGACGTACGGTCTGTACAGGGTGACTGCAGGCATTAGATAGCCTACCTTCATATGGGGTGGTACAAGTGAAAGTGAGAAGCGCCAAATAATGGTGACGTACGGTCTGTACAGGGTGACCGCAGGCATTAGATAGCCTACCTTCATACGAGGTGGTACAAGTGAAAGTGAGAAGCACCAAATAATGGTGACGTACGGTCTGTACAGGGTGACCGCAGGCATTAGATAGCCTACCTTCATACGGGGTGGTACAAGTGAAAGT